>JAZAYU010000749.1:70075-164163 GCA_038501625.1 Corbicula japonica | reverse complement strand
AATGGTTTCCAGAAAGTTTCATTGAAATCCATCCAATAGTTGCAAAGAAAAAGCACGGAAACAAATACTGCTCTCCATGCATAATGCATAATTTATCAAAGAACCATAACTCTGTGTTAAACGGTCTGACCAAAACAAGACGATGATATGCGCATCTCCTCTTGGTATAGATGGTTTCCAGAAAAGTTTCATTGAATTCCATTCAGCAGTTGCAGAGAAATAGCAGAAACGAATACTGCTCTATATGCATAATGCATAAGGTATCAAAGGGCCATAACTCTGTGTTCAACAGTCTGTTTAGAACAAGACGACGATATGCGCATCTCCTCTTGGTATTCAAAGTTCTCAGAAAGATTCATTGAAATCTATCCGATAGTTGCAGAGAAATAACAGAAACGAATACTGCTCTATATGCATAATGCATAAGTTATCAAAGAGCCATTACTCTGTGTTAAATAGTCTGACGGGAACAAGACTATGATATGCGCATTTCCTCTTGGTATAAATGGGTTCCAGAAAGTTTCATTGAAATCAATCCAATAGTTGCAAAGTTAAAGCACGGAAACAAATACTGCTCTCTATGCATAATAGATAAGTTATCAAAGGGCTAAAACTCTGTGTTCAACAGTCTGAACAAAACAAGAAGATGATATGTGCATCTCCTCTTGGTTTTCATGGTTCTCAGAAAGATTCATTGCAATCCATCCGGTAGTTGCAGAAAAATGGTGCGGAAACAAATAATGCTTTATATGCGTAATGCATAAGTTATCAAAGGGCAATAACTATGTGTTAAACAGTCTGACTGGAATGATGACAATATGGGCATCTCCTCTCTGTATTGATGGTTCTCAGAAAGATTTCTGGAAACCCATCCGCTAGTTACAGAGAAATAGTGCGGAAACGAATACTGCTCTATATGCATAATGCATAAGTAATCAAAGGGCAATTACTCTGTGTTAAATGGTCTGACCAAAACAAGACGACGAAATGCGCATTTTCTCTAGGTATATATGGTTTCATTGAACTCCTTTCAGTAGTTGCAGAGAAATAGCGCGGAAACGAATACTGCTCTATATGCATAATGCATAAGTAATCAAAGGGCCATAACTCTGTGTTAAATGGTCTGACCGGAACAAGACAACGATATGCGCATCTCCTCTTGGCACTGATGGTTGCCACAAAGTTTCGTTGAAATCCATCCAGTGGTTGCGGAGAAATAGCGCGGAAACGAAATTTGGACGGACAGCGTGACGATGTGACGCCGTGACGACGTGACACCGTGACGGACGGACAACGCCAAAACAATATCCCCTCATTTCATCGGCGGGGGATAATAATAAGTCAATAGCATTGCAAAGCCAAAGGGCAGGTACTCAATCATCTTACCGAGACCAGAGCACCTGGAGTAAAATCAGCAAGAACACGATGACAGGGATAAAAGATTTCCCCATAAACCTTCATAAACTCTTAAACCCCTGCCACCGTCGTGCAACCAAAGAGGTAAGCATAATGATCAACTGTAGATGGGTTAATCACCAGGCCTGCAGAGCTCTGTAAAATATCATGTTGGTAACCTTTCTTTTTAAATTTACAGATGTTTTTACGAATAACCGGGAGAAATCAACATTGCCTTTTATCTTCTAAAGTTTATAAATAAAAATCTCCATAAAAAAAAACTGGCTGTGAAATACCTTGTTGCAATAGTGATTTTAAACTGCACCTGTACTTGTGAATTAGATCTGGATATCGGTGATAAAACTTGCAAAACGTTTCCTTCATTTGTGATACCGATAACCTTGTTTTAAAAGTTTTTTTTCTGTAATGCAAAGAATACGTTCATTGAAAAAATTCACATCGTTGCAAGCTCTTGAAAAGTGTACAAATTGTGAGATATAAACCCCGTAAGATGTTGCACGAGGAAGATCGCCATCTAGAAACGGGAAATTTACTATATTAAAAATAAAATCATCTCTTTTATCATAAATTTAAGTAGTGACTTTACCCTTTTCAATGGACAGATTTAAATCAATGAAGTTTGCTTGCTTTTCTGAAGTGTTTTTATCTTTATTAAGCTGTAGTTGTTTAGGATAAATCTTATTAACCAGTGATGGAAAATTGTTATTATCTATATTTAATAAATCATCAAGGTACCTCGAGGTGTTGTTAAAAGCTGTAACAATATCATCTTGATGTTCGGTAGAAAGAGATAACATAAAGTCTCTTTCATAACAGTATAAAAACAGATCAGCAACAAGGGGTGCACAATTAGTACCTATTGAAATGCCTATTTCTTGTTTATAAATAGAGGTACCAAATCCCAAATAAATATTATCTAATAAAATGTGAGCGCCTGGATAAGGTCTTGACAGGTCCATGAAGTATAATTATCATTAGAACCATCGGTAAAGAATGCCCTATGTTCATTACAAGCGATAAATGTTTTGACGGACCGACCCCGAAAGCAATCCCAAGCAAGCCATCCACCTGTACTTGTTACACCCCATGTTTCATGTCATTACAATGAACTGAACTCATGTTAATCGCCGGAATCAAAATTTCTATTTTTAGTATCGGTGACTTCGAACTTTGACGGACCGACCCCAAAAGCTATTCAAAGTGAGTCCTCCACCTGTTCTTACTATACAACAATTTTATGTCAATACCGTGAACTGAATTCAAGTTAATCGCGGGAAACCAACCAGAAAATCATCATTTTCGATTCGAATAAAGTATCATATCAACTTATACGCAACTAATATTTTGCTATAAAGGTTTGAATCACGTGACTTTCTAAAAAAGACGCAAAACATTATTTCTATACCCTGTAGAAAATAAAACACACGTATGTTTACATAATTTAACATGTCGTTATAAATGAGCTCAATCTCTGATTTGCCGTAACCGCAATGTCCAAATATTGTTTCATCAACATTCAGCAGACTTTTCTTGCAAATAGCGGAAACGGAATAGCATTCTCAAGCTTTAGACGGGCGGCTTTGTCTAAAGTGACCACGTCCGGTGCTGCTGATAACCGGTGTTACCCTTCAAAGTTCAAGTTTGGTTCATTATAATATATCGGTCATCAGGATGACAGACAATTAATTAAGTATACAAGAAACATTATTATCTAGATTAATGTCATTTACAGTAAAGGTCTTCTCTATATATAAAACAATCAAACATCAGCCTCTACACTATCCTTTTGCATGCGTTTAAGGAACAAGTGGCATAGTCTAAATTATCCTTTCTGGACCGTGAGTCACTGTTAACCGGTGTTCTTGCTTAAGAGCTCAAGTTTGGTCGATTATAATATGCCGGTAATCAGGATGACCGACAAAAACGAGTATTAAAATACTGTACTACCGCCGAAATGCAATTATTAAAACACAGTTTACGGTCTAATCTGGGTTTAATACTAAATACGTAATTCTCACAACGAAAATCTTTTTACGCGCAAATAAAGTGAAAAATTCGTTGAAGATATTTTGCTCTTTTTGCAATAATAAATGAATAATGAGGGCCACAAAGGGTATGTTTATATCGAAAAAGACTTGTGTAAAAGGACGTCTGTCTTCTGCGCGTTTGCAGTGAAGAACTGGCAGTCGAATGTGTCGTCCGACAAAAATGATACATGTTTCAGGATAATTAACCAAAAGTGGGAGAAATTGTGACACATAGCGCTGTCCCCGATGTAGGGTCTGATGTTTATTAATATGTCCCTGCAGATGTTTTGAAAGACCAAAGAGTCGTTGAACTTGTCAAAATCAATAAAAAATTTGTACTATTTGTTACACGAACTTGCCCTGTCATACACTGTATGAAACCCTTGATCAATGTGCTTACTGCCTCTCAAGCTTACAGATAAAGATTTGATCTGCACAAGTTGCATAGAACTTAAAATACCTAGTGCTTTATTATATTCAAACAAAATAATAGGTGTGCAAGTTAATATTCAATATAAAATGCTTATATATAAAGGAATTTTGACCGACTTCTGTATTTCGTACTAGTTAACTGTCAGCAGATTATCTCATTTCAGTGTAAGATAAAATGATTGACATTGAACATTAGGGTGGGTTTCAAAATAATGAAGACAAAGCGTGACAAAGGGGGTAAAATTTAGAATTATATATTTGTTCAAAATTTCATTCGAAATAGATAAGTAATATATTGAATTTTGAAAAATCAACAAGGGTTAAAGTATATGAATACAGATTTTTTTTTACTTTTAAACATTTTGTTCCAATGAATTCAAATTTGTCTTAAATTAGCTTTGAACTTTTCACTCTCATATTTACTAAACTAAAAAGTTTCTAACAAATATTTGTGAATTGTTTTAACATATACAAATAAAAAATACTTTGTAACACAAGAATTTTTATCTTACTAAAGTTTTTTGAGGAAAAAATACATATTCTGTATGTTTTTGGCTTTATTTTTGCAAACTGTACATCAAAAAGTTTTCATTATGTAAATGTTAGTGCAGATGCGTGTACAAAACCAGTTAGTTATCAAAATATAGATGTTTATGAGAAACTATACGTATTTTTTTTAGTTTCAAAGTGATTTAAGGCGACTTGTTAAGGCCATAAAAACTGATATATTTTTCACTGTTACTGTTGCACTCGGGACATATTTTTTATGTTTACTATAAAGACATTTAAAGCATGGTATTAAAATATATTCCATGTTTGTCTTATGAAATACAAATAATTTATGCTTTTATGGAATATTTTAGATATATTATAGATAACAAATTTGCAAGAAACTTTACATGTATAAATAATAATTACAGTCACTGTGGAATCGCGATAACTCGAAACCCGATAACTCGAAATGACGGTTTAACTCGAAGTCGGCCGCCGGTCCCGTCAATTTTCCTTATATATTCAACTAAAAATAGTTGCGATAACTCGAAACGCGATTATTCGAAATTCGCGATAACTCGAAAATATTAATAAGTCCCTTGAATAGGAATTAAGAACAATTTAATCGCGATAACTCGAAGTACATTTACTGACGCGGTTTTTCACACCTCCCGCGAGGTTGTTCGAAGTCTATTGTTAATTGCCAACTTGTCAACAAGAGTTGTTAGTGGCACGTCATTGTAAAGATATGAGTGTGAAGCAAACATTAAGAATGATTTGTTTCAAATTAGTGTCAAGCAAACATTTGAAGTTGTTAATTTTTCTTTCTATAAAACATCCTTTAATTTTCTGAATTCTGTATTCACAGCTTATATCAATCAGCAAACGACAGTTTGCATACGGCATAACGGAAAATAATAAACTAATCTTTCTATTTATATTGTAGCATGTCATGATCTGTTGTTGCTCTTAAATAAATGTGAACTGGTGTTTTTTATATTCATAATTTATTGTGAATATATCTGCATGTAGGTCGTAACGCTAGTGTGTGTATTTGAATGATGATGCGCTGTACACATGTATGTCTCGTGTTGGTACAATGATATTTGTTAACATTTGTTGAAATGTTGTTTCTTCGTCAATCTTTTTGTATATAATCATGAAAATAAATGAGCAATAAAATAATTATCATAAAAACATAATTATCTTGTTTTATTGAGCAAACTTTACGACAAACATGTGTTACGTACGTACCGTATGGTGTCGTAATAATTGCACGTCGTAACTTTCTAAATACTCGCATGGTATTCTGGAAAAGTCGAAGTCGCGATAACTCAAAGTTCGCGATAACTCGAAGTAAATCGTCGGTCCCTTGGGACTTCGATTTATCGCAATTCGACTGTAATTAAACTGCAATGTTTTAAATTGAACATATGTTACACAAAAATTATTTAGGACTGTGTTTTGCTATTTCTGTATTGGAACAAAATGTACATAACATACAAACTAGGAACGAAATGTACATAACATACAAACTATTTAAAACATGTTTCAACATATGTTTTTATAAAATATGAGTTATTATTATAGCCACAGAAAGTGTTACACTTGGGACACATTCATTCTGACATTAAGGAAGTCTTCCCCTAATGGGAAAAATTTCATACTTACTCAATCTTGCAACATTTGTGATGCATTTGCATTATCTGACTTAAATACACATTTAAACAATTTTTTCCGTGTGCTTTTTGCATTTTCACATTTTTTTTATTTGCCGACTTCTTTTGTTTGTGTATGGGAAAAATACAACGGTACATGAATTCAAAAAAGTTTTTTTTTTGGACAAACTTCTATGCAAAAAAACATTAATTCATTTTCAGATATAATTGTTCTTATTATAAAAGTTCATATCATGAGTGATTTTAATAAAATAGCTGTTATATTGGTGAAAACTTCAGTGACAGTATACAGGAATTTCTTTAAAATCTCGAAAAAACAAAATTACTGAAGTCAGTTTAGCCTACTTTTTTTTCAAAAAATTTAAGTAGGAACACCAATAAACATTACACAAATATCATCTATAATCATAACTGAGTAACATATAACAATTTGAAATATTTTTACCGTAGTTAACTTCGGAAATTAAGATTTGAAAATGACTACCCACAGTTTTGAGATATGACCAGAGAGCAAAAACGACAGAATATGAAATGAAATTTTATCATTTTCCTAAACATAAATACATCTTAAAGATGTTTATTTTAATCGATGAATATACTATAGCACTGCAGTAATGTCTGCAATTATACAAGTACTGTTCACCATAACACAGAGCAAAATAGTGCAGATTTTAAGATAGTTCAAAGTATCTTGTGAAACGAAAACACAGTCCTACCTCTTAAATTAATTTCTAATTAAGCTATGTTCAACATAACATTTTTCTCACATAGCTTGAAGGGTCCTATTTAAAATGCAAAAAAAGAATTTTGAAGATATACTGTAAAATAAAGAAATTAAAGGTTTCCGACTAAATTTTAGTAAAAAGACGGCCCATCTTTAAGAAAAAGAAATATTTATCTTCCAGTTGAATTTTTTTTCAAAATAAATGATTATATTATAGCCACGAATGTTATATTTAAAAAAAGGTGAAATATGCATATCAGGAATTGCCACATTCAGAAAAAAACAGCCTCCCCACACAGTCAAGAAGAAGAGAGGGAGAGAGAGCATGGTTAATAAAATAATCAGTTTCAAAAAGACGCCACTAACAAAAAACAAAAATGAGAACCCGAGGGGTTACCGCCTTGGAACGGTCAGTGGCAAATTAAATTGCCACTGGGGGTTTAAACCAGGTTCTAGGGTGCACCAACCTCACACTTGCCCCAACAGGTTCTCGTATCACAAGACAAGTACAAATTGTCTTGGTGTAAAATAATTTTGATGATATCTTAGGAAATCAAATAGTTAAATGGAGAACGGGTTTTCCTTTTTGGGCCGTACTTTACTTTTACGACGGGGCCGTATTTTAAACCTGTCCGTATTTGAAACTCGGACATTTACATGCATTTCCGTCGCATAAATACACGTTGGCGTAGTTGTGTTCTATCAACAAAGCTCTACTGCGTTGTTTCCGTATTGTTTGACGCTTACGAGCATTTAATCTCACTCGAAAGTCACGTTTTCTATCTGCATTAGGTTTTGTACTTTCGTTTTAAATGCAGGGAATTCCCAGTATGTCACGTGATCAGAACGTGGGTTTTTTAAATTATTGTTTTTTAAACATGATATATGTCGAAAAGTTTGCCCACTATAACATATTTTTAACCATTTTAACTTCTAAAATAAACATTAACAATTTATTTTGTGTTATTTAGTAAAATTACATTTTTTCACCTGGCAAAAACGATCACTACGGCCGCGACCGAACTGCGGCGTTATCGACCAAAGCTCATTATGGGGAAGCTTTCCTTAAAATGAAAATTGTTATTCAACAATTCTAATTAATGTCAACATCGAGCATGAATATGAACAAAATTTACTTTATAAAGAAAAAATGTGTTGTCAGTTTGATACATTCACAGTTGGATTTATAAGAAATACTGTACTATGTGTATGTTCTGTTTCATTCAAACAAACTGGCACAAAACTCTTTGTGTACAGGCCCTCCTTAAGACAGGTGTTCATTGTGTGATGTAACTGCAACAACAAATTGCTCAATACACTACTGTGATCTTTAGTCTAAATATGGGGCTTGTTTAATTTCAATGCTTGTGATTTCTACACCCCTCGATACTTTCTATAAAAGTATGTGTGTGGTATGTTTTGTTTTATAACTTTTGCTTTAGCCTTAAAAATAAATCAAACAAAAAAAGTTAAAAATTTAGGGAAAGGAAGGGTAACCCGGATAGTTTCTAATCCCATTATCTAAAAGTTTAATTGGAGTTTTGAAAGAAATATTTCAAAATATAAAAAATCGGTTAGAGAGTAAGGATAATGCATGAATACCATAAATTACCGCTCATTCTCCCCAAACAACAAGAATATTTTGTTTGTTTGAATACAATAAAAAATAAGTTTTCGTGTTTGTGTTTTTTTAAGTACCCACCAAGAACCCTCTTGTGACCCTGTCACCCTTAACCATCTGACAATTTATCAAAGTCGTATGTGTCACATATTTTGTTTTGTACATTGTGCTATAGCGTTATCAACCTTATCAACAACAACACAAAAACAAATAAATAAAAAATATGGGGAGGGGTACCCCTGATCCTTAAACTATATATCGTTGTGTGTTTGGAATGATAAAAAAGAAAAGACATACTCTATTTTATAGTGAAGTGGTAGAGGTTATGGATAGGTGCATCTTTTTTAATATAATGTGAAAGCTAAGCCTACATGCCGCTATAATAAAATTTTACATTCAAAATTGTGTTTTGGTGCTACTGAATTTGTTGTAAACTTTCAACTTTACTGTGCTGTTGCACAAAGTGTGACATTTTATGAATGTAAATGTTTCTGTCTTTAGTTCCTATGAAATGAATCATATTTGTACATTTAATGCAAAATTAATATTTTTGTGTCCCGAGTGTAACATTTTATACTATTATATTTGAAAGTAGTATGATTTAGATAAAAATCACTGAGATAAATAAAATTTGCCCTACTTTCATTTTCGAAACTGTCGTAAATTAATTCAAGTTGGAGCTTCTTAGTTATCCTCAAAATATTGAAATATACCGCTTTTTATATGTGCATTATGTTTTTTTCTAGAATATTAATTGATTTTACAAACAAAAAACATGTTCCATTCCACTGTATCAGGTATTAAAGTATTAATGCAATTCATACTTGTAATAAAACCGTAAATGAAAAGGGCTCAAGACAGCTATTCAGTAAGTAACATGTCTGATTTAAACTAGGTGAAACAGGTGTTACACTCGGAACAACACATTTGACCATGTAGACAAAATAATAGCTGTTCTACATGACAATTTTTGTTTCTGTTTTTCTTCTTATAATCTGTGAGTTTGAAAAATACAAGAAAATCTCATTTTTTGCAAAGAATGTGTTTTTCATTCATATGAAAAGACAAAATGCTACACTCGGGACATTTCCGACCAGCTTCATTTGTATAGGGATATACCTTTGAATGATAAGTTATAAGTTATACTATATTTTCTAGTATAAAGTAGACATATGTACTTATCTTATTATAAAACTTTATATACTGATTAAGCATCTGTTTACGTACAGCATCAGCTTAAATTAAACTTTCGAGTTTTTTAATAAACATTTTTCTGTACAGGTGCTCTTATAAAATGACATTAAATTATGACTTACAATTATAATATTTTTGCAAAATACACTGAATATTCAAAATAACAGTTTAACATTTCAATATTTAATCAACTTAAACTACTAAGACCAAAAGTGAATGAAATATTCAAAACGAAAAAAACATAATAACATAAATGTCACGCTAAAAGTGTTACACTTGGGACATTTTTGGCCTGTTTTTTAGCTATAACTTTTGAACGAACAACACAATCAAGATGAAACTTTGTAATAAATTTAGCAACACCAAAACACAACTTTTGAAAGTAAAATTTTATTCTTATGCCCTTTAGCTTTCAAATTATATGAAAAAGAAGGAATGTCAGTGTTACACTCGGCATGTTTTAAGACCACACATTGACTTGGAATCTGATCACCAAAGACATTTCCTTAAAATTTCATTTTTAAATAAAGGCATAGATTTTATTTACCTTCTAAGTATATTTAATCGTTTGGGATGGTCCAAAATTGTACTATTTATTGGTGTAATTACTGAGTTGCGCTCACCGAGCCTGCAGTATTTTCATATTTGTCGTGTTCGGTGGCTTTCAAAGTTCCCTTTTCATCTATTTTAAAGATAAAACTGTTGAATCGGCAATACCTAATTATTTCAAGAATACTGAAACACCCATCGTTTGTTATAAATATAACAAGCCTATTAGAAACACTATTTTTAATTATAACAAAATTACCTCAGATTTACAGATTGTTGAAAACACACCATTATCTTGAGACTGTTCTAATTCAAAAGTTTGCTATCAACCTGTCGGTCATATCGTTACAGGGGATCTAAATGTTATCAAAGACTTTAGAATCCGCAATTTAATTTCAAAATGTCCAAAGAATAGAATTCCATCAAACATCGACTTTAATACCTGTCGTGCGGAAATTGCAGAGTCTTTAAACTCTTTGCAATAAATGGTGTAAGCGAGAACATGCTGAGCCTAATGCACTTTCAAACTGGAAAAAACAAATATTCAAAAATAATTGACACTCGTATATCCTTCTATAAAAGAAACATTGCTTTACTACCACCTCGACCTCGTTTTAACTTTCGTCATTTGAAAAAGGGTATTCAAGATTTTCACAACAAATTTGTTTTAACACCTGCTGATAAGGCTTCAAATAATGTAATTATAGTGTGACGTATACACTACATAAATGTTCAAACTGAAGAGCTTAATAGCACTAATGCTTATACACTGACTTCTTCATCTGAGAGTGATATTGTTACTGCACACACTCTACAAATTACAAAATTTAGAATCAGTGTTGAGCCGAAACAAGACAAAGTACCTACTATGTATTGGTTGCCTAAATGCACAAAACACCGTACAAAGCAAGATTTATCGCTAACTCTAGTTCTTGTACAACAACAAAGTTATTCGTGCTCTTAACATCTTGTCTTACAGCTATAAAAGAACATGTAATTAGGTATTGCGATAAAAGTTTTTGAAACTACTGGCAAAAATTTATTTTGGTCTATAAAAAATTCATATGACGTTTTGAAGAAACTTAATTCATAAATACAGGTGCAGTTTAAAATCACTTTTGCAACAAGGAATTTCACAGCCAGTTTTTTTATGGAGATTTAATTTATAAACTTAAGAAGATGAAAGGCGATGATAATTTCTCCCGGTTATTCGTAAAAACCATCTGTAAATTTAAAAAGAAAGGTTACCAACATGATATTTTACAGCGCTCTGCAGGCCTGGTGATTAACCCATCTACAGTTGATCATTTTGCTAACCTCTTTGGTTGCACGACGGTGGCAGGGATTTAAGAGTTTATGAAGGTTTATGGGGAAATCTTTTCTTAAAAGAACCTAGAAGCTCGATTTGTTTCTTTTATCCCTGTCATCGTGTTCTTGCTGATTTTACTCCAGTTGCTCTGGTCTCGGTAAGATCATTGAGTACCCGCCCTTTAGCTTTGCAATGCTATTAAATTCTTATGTTTATATGTTTGTATGCTTTTGCATGCAACATTGTTGAGCTGATGGATGGGTTGGAGTAATTTCACCAAGACAATTTGTACTTGTTTTGTAATACGAGAACCTGTTGGGGCAAGTGTGAGGTTGGTGCACCCTAGAACCTGGTTTAAACCCCCAGTGGCATTTTGTTTTGCCACTGACCGTTCCAAGGCGGTAACCCCTCTGGTTCTCACTTTTGTTATTTGTTTGTGGCGTCCATTTTGAAACTGATTATTATTATACCATGCTCTCTTTTCCACTCTACTTTTTGGCTGTGTGGGGAGGCTGTGTATGCTGGATGTGGCCATTCCTGATATGCATATTTCATTTTTTTTTTAAATCAAATAATTTTCAGGCGTTTTGTTTGTCTACATATGATTTTTCTACCTTGTATACTTCTCTCCCTCATAATTTAATAAGAGACAAGTTAACCAGTCTCATTGAAAAAACTTTTGCTAGAGAAAATAAAACATTTATCGCCTGTAATGAACACAGGGCATTCTTTACAGATGGTTCTTATGATAATTATACTTCATGGACCTGTCAAGACCTTATCCAGGCGCTCACATTTTTATTGGATAATATTTATTTGAGATTTGGTACCTCTATTTATAAAGAAGTAATAGGCATTCCAATGGGTACTAATTGTGCACCCCTTGTTGCTGATCTGTTTTTATACTGTTATGAAAGAGATTTTATGTTATCTCTTTCTACAGAACATCAAGATGATATTATTACAGCTTTTAACAACACCTCGAGGTACCTTGATGATTTATTAAATATAGATAATAACCATTTTCCATCACTAGTTAATAAGATTTATTCTAAAGAACTACAGCTTAATAAATCGAACACTACAGAAAAGCAAGCAAACTTCCTTGATTTAAATCTGTCCATTGAAAATGGTTACGTCACTACTAAAATTTATGATAAAAGAGATGATTTTAATTTTAATATAGTAAATTTTCCGTTTTTAGACGGCGATGTTCCTCGTGCTACATCTTACGGGGTTTATATCTCACAACTTGTTCGCTTTTCAAGAGCTTGCAACGATGTTAATGATTTCAATGAACGTAATCTTTGCATTACAGAAAAACTTTTAAAACAAGGTTATCGGTATCACAAATTAAGGAAAACCTTTTGCAAGTTTTATCGCCGATATCCAGATTTAATTCATAAATACAGGTGCAGTTTAAAATCACTTTTGCAACAAGGAATTTCACAGCCAGTTTTTTATGGAGATTTAATTTATAAACTTAAGGAGATAAAAGGCGATGTTAATTTCTCCCGGTTATTCGTAAAAACCATCTGTATATTTAAAAAGAAAGGTTACCAACATGATATTTTACAGCGCTCTGCAGGCATGGTGATTAACCCATCTACAGTTGATCATTTTGCTTACCTCTTTGGTTGCACGACGGTGGCAGAGGTTTAAGAGTTTATGAAGGTTTATGGGGAAATCTTTTCTTAAAAGAACCTAGAAGCTCGATTTGTTTCTTTTATCCATGTCATCGTGTTCTTGCTGTTTTTACTCCAGATGCTCTGGTCTCGGTAAGATCATTGAGTACCCGCCCTTTGGCTTTGCAATGCTATTAAATTCTCGTATGTTTATATGTTTGTATGCTTTTGCATGCAACATTGTTGAGCTGATGGATGGGTTGGAGTTATTTCACCAAGACAATTTGTACTTGTTTTGTAATACGAGAAACTGTTGGGGCAAGTGTGAGGTTGGTGCACCCTAAAACCTGGTTTAAACCCCCAGTGGCATTTTGTTTTGCCACTAACCGTTCCAATGCGGTAACCCCTCTGGTTCTCACTTTTGTTATTTGTTTGTGGCGTCCATTTTGAAACTAATTATTATAATACCATGCTCTCTTTTCCTCTCTACTTTTTGGCTGTGTGGGGAGGCTGTGTATGCTGGATGTGGCCATTCCTGATATGCATATTTCATTTTTTTTTCATTATTTTGAAACCCACCCATTAGTACTATGCTTCTTTATCTATTATTTTCATTAAATTTATGTCATAAATTGTCGTCAAAATACTTAGAATGTCAAACATTAAATCATTAATTATTAACCTTTAAGTATTTGTGTGTATACATAATTACCCCCCCCCCCCCCCCCTTTGAAATTGCCATTAAGAAAAAAATAATATGGCAACCTAAATATATATTTTTTTTTCTTTTTTTATTTTATGTTTGTTATACATTGGTAAATATATTGTTAGTATTTGGTGAAATTCTATTATGTAAAATTCTAGTAAACTCAAAAACATCCCTTAGAATGAAAAGATTTGCCGAAAAATCGTTTTATCTTAAATTAGGTAATACTTCTTTTTTATATGTATTATGTGTTTCATTATTTATATTGCAATACTTAGCAATTTATTTGTAATATAGAATATCTTTAACTGAAAAATATAATAATTTATGATATTCTTGTTTTGACAGGGAGCTAGATGTCATATTGACCTTTACCATGCAAGGGCCAGCAGACAGAAAGCTAAAGTGCATGACAACTCTAGTCTACACGGTGGGCAGGGAGAGGTTTGGCACAGTAAAAACACGTGGACCAAAGCCCCAACTCACACCCAACAGGAGACAGAGCCGTATGAAGCAGATAAGAGGAGAGCTCAGGAGCCTCACCAAAGCATACAGGAAGGCAAGCCAAGAAGAGAGAATGGGCCTCCAAGAACTACGAGACATTCTCAGGAGAGAGCTTCGCACACTAAGGAAGGCTGAAAATGCGAGAACGACAAGAAGGAAGAAGGCGAGGAAGAGAGCAGAATTTGTATCCAACCCATACAAATTTTCCAAAAAACTCCTGGACAAAGAAAGGTCGGGCCAACTAGAAAGCAGTATGGCAGACATTGAAGAACACCTCAGACAGGTCCACTCAGATCCAGATAGGGATACACCATTAGGAGATTGCCCGAGAATTGACCCTGAAGCACCCCCAACGTCCCCGCCGGAATGTAAAGAGCCCACGTTCTTAGAGGTGAAAGAAGTTGTGAGGAAGGCGAGAGCAGGATCAGCCCCAGGACCAAACAAGATACCATACAAGGTCTACAAGATGTGTCCTCTCCTGCTGCGTAGACTGTGGAACCTACTTAACGTGATCTGGAGGAAGGGAAAGATACCCGGTGAATGGCAACATGCAGAAGGGATATTTACGCCCAAGGAGAAGAACTCCAAACACATCAGCCAGTTCAGGACAATTTCACTGCTCAACGTAGAGGGCAAGATATTCTTCGCCATACTAGCCAGAAGACTGACGACCTACCTTACCACAAATGGCTATGTTGATACGTCAGTTCAGAAGGGCGGAGTACCAGGGTTCTCAGGATGTGTGGAGCATACCAGTGCAATTAGCCAACTCATCAGAGAGGCGAAGGTGAACAACGGAGACCTCACAGTGGTGTGGCTTGACCTTGTAAACGCTTACGGGTCAATCCCTCACAAGCTCATAGAAGCAGCTCTCAAGTACTATCACATCCCCGAACACATCCAAGGGATGATCAACGAGTACTTCAGTGGAATGAGGCTGCGCTTCATGGTCAACGACAAGATGACAGCCTGGCAGAGACTGGAAAAGGGGATAGTCACTGGATGTACCATCTCAGTTGTCCTGTTTGTCATGGGCATGAACCTGATAATTAACCCTGCGAACAAAGAAACACGAGGACCAAAGACATCTACAGGGTTACACCTGCCAAAAACAGGGGCTTCATGGACGACCTGACAGTGACAACCCAGACTCATATACAAGCGAGATGGGTACTGAAGGCATTGGAAGAGGTAGCTACTTGGGCTAGAATGCAGTTCAAACCCAAGAAGTCTAGATGTCTTGTCATCAAACACGGAACAGTCACTAGACGATTCAACCTCCAGGTCCAAGGCGAAGACATACCATCCATCATGGACAGTCCCATAAAGTGCCTGGGCAAGTGGTTCGATGCCAGCCTTAGTGACAAAGCCACATAGAGCGCATCAGAACGCAGCTCCAGGAAGGGTTGAAACAGATTGACCGATCCGGCTTACCAGGAAAATTCAAGGCTTGGCTCTTCCAGAATGGTCTCCTCCCCAGACTGATGTGGCCCCTGATGCTCTATGAAATCACTACATCTGCAGTGGAATGCTTGGAGCGAACGATCAGCAGACACCTGCGCCGATGGCTGGGAGTACCACCAAGTTTTACCAGCATCGGACTGTATGGGCGAACCAACCAGCTACAACTCAGGGGGAGTTGTATCATCCTTAGTTGAGGAGTTCAAAGTTGCCAAGACAAGACTAGTGATGACGCTCAAGCAGTCGCAGGATGGTTCAATTCGCAATGCAGGAATTGAAACTAGGACAGGAAGAAAGTGGTCAGCAAGCCAAGCAGTCGAACGTGCTGAGAGAAGACTCCAACACAAAGACATAGTCGGCACCACTGCAGTAGGCAGACAGGGGCTGGGCAACTCCAAGACTACACTGTGGAGCTCTGCTGGAAATACAGAAAGGAGGAGCATGGTGCAAGATGAAGTCAGAGCAGAAGCAGAAGAAGAAAGAAGAGCGAAAGCTGTTGCCATGGGTGCCCAAGGCGCATGGACGAAGTGGACAACAACTGACAGAAAGCTGACCTGGGCAGATATCTGGAGATACGAACCACTTAGGATCGCATTCTTGCTCAGATCAGTCTATGACCTGTTACCGTCACCCTCCAACCTGCACAGATGGGGCCTACAAGACAACCCTAAGTGCCAATTGTGTGACAAAACAGGAATCATGGAACACATTCTGTCTTCATGTACCACATCCCTCACCCAAGGACGATACCGGTGGAGACATGACAGTGTTCTTCAAGAACTCGCAGACAAGTTGGAACGAGAGAGGACTAAGAAGAGGACCAGACAGAAACCGCGGATGATTCAGTTTGTGAAGGAGGGACAGAAGGCGCCCAAACAAGCACAGCCTACCAATTCCATTCTGGATGAATCCAATAAGTGGGAAATGTCTGTGGACCTAAAACAAAAAAACTTGTGTTCCCGAACATTATCCAAACAACATTGAGGCCTGACATTGTTATCTGGTCTGACAAAGACAAGTGTCTGGTTATAGTGGAACTGACTGTGCCTTGGGAATCTCGTTGTGAGGAGGCCTATGAAAGGAAGAAAGCCAAATATTCTGATCTGCAAGAACAGTGGAAACAGAAGGGATGGCGAGTGTGGCTCTTTCCGGTGGAAATTGGTGCCAGAGGGTTCCCAGCACAATCGCTGTGGAAAATGTTCAGTGCTTTGGGGATCAAGGGAGCAGACAGGAAGCGTGCAGTGGGCACACTCAGCCTGGCAGCTGAAAGGGCATCCAGTTGGTTGTGGATGAAGAGAGAGGAGAGGAGCTGGAAGCCTACCACCAAGTCGTAGTGGCTGATCACCACTGCGGGCCCACCGCCTGGAGAGTGTCCTGGGATTAAAGGGCCGAAACACTTGTTGATAGGCGGATACCAGCTGAAGAAGTTGGTGGTACTAGCAGTACATACTGTATCACTCTCACTGATGCATTCTATGATTTCATGCCGACAAAGAAGTCTATGAAAATCGTAAAAAGTGTTCAAAATGTGACATTTGTTGTATCTTATAGAAACAAGTTACCCCGGTAAGGTCCCATTTTTATTTAGGATGTTTTCATTGCATTACATAATGTTCTTGACCTAGCTCTACACAATGTTTGAATGAAATCTATTATTGGGAAAACTTTGACTAAACTGTAGCGACTGCCTTTAAAGGTCCAATAAACTTGTCAAACAGCATATTTTGTATTAACCCAACCATTTTAGATTTCAGCTGTATGCATAATAAGACAAAAATAAACCTTACAATAAAGAAAATAAAAAAGGTATTATCTTATTGATTTGCAGTATGTTTTGCGGATCGTTTATCTTGTTTACAAAACAAACAGCGAATCTTTCCGAGCTGATTTTCGGCAACTCTCGGCAGGCGACGGTCGCTAATTATGCAGAAGTCAATGACGTCACCGCGTTCTGCGTTCTTACGGCCCACGTACGGAAAAACCGATAACTTTTCGCCGTGGGATTTTAAACATTGGTTAGTAATTTTGTGGGCTACAAAAATACTGTGACGTTTTAATTCGGACTGGGTCTCAATGATTGGGGATTGTTTGAGAACATAAATATTTGGTCATTTATACTTTCTTTTTAAAAGGGTCAACGTGGTTAATTTTCACAATGACAAAAACATCGTTTTGACAAGTTTACTGGGCCTTTAAGTGGACGTCATAGTCTCCACACCGTTCAACCAGATATATGGTGAATTACCAAACCTGAAATATTTAAAATAATCCATGATAAAGTTCATTTAATTCCCTGTAGTTATTTGAAACCACAAAATTCACTTTATCTGCAAAGATTTTAAAAACTTGGTACGCCTTGGTGATTTTGGTAATGAAAACGGCCGTTCACAAGGTCATTGGTCATTTCAATTGGTAATGTGAAAGGCAGTCAATTGAAAACGCTTTTCGACGCCGCTGATGCATGTTTTATGCATACTGTGTATCAAACTATAGTATTAATATATCTAGGCTACTCCTTGTTGTGTAAAGATCAAAAATGGAGAAACAATATTGAAACAGTTAGTTAACCCAAAGATACACTTGAACAAAATACCTGATAACCTTGTTGTTTATCATACCTAACGTTATGGTGTTAAGCAAGTTAAGAATTGTAATAATTTTAAGTACACGCATTTTAACGTACCCTTTTCAGTTTCTGTTTTCTCATGCTATATACTTAATAATATCAATTTTTAACATTGTACAATTCCTGATATCATTAACTTCTGGCTTAACGAACTTGAAATTTAATTTTGGCATTTAAAAAAGGGGTCTGAATGATGAGTTAGATAAAATTATGAAATTTTAAAATCAGAATGGTCAGTAACATGTACTGTTTGGACAGGAATGTCATCTGTGGGCATTTTTTCAGAGTCGTGTACACTTTAAACAGCCATGGACACGTAGAAGTGTATTTCGAACACATTGTTGAGTGAAACTCAGCCAAAGGTTGAATAAGATGTCACAATATGGTAAAAAAAGTAAGCATATATCAGGAATCGCCATTCAAAATACACATTGTCCCCAAACAGCCAAAAGAAGAGAGGGAGAGGATGGTAAAAGTCAAAGTGCATTAATAACACTCGTCCGTGTACATGGTTGTTTAACATCCCGGTCCAAACTCAATAGAACATGTTACTGACATTTCTTGTTTTTAAATTTTATAATTTTATCTAGCACACTATTCAGATAGATGAAAAGGGAACTTTAAAAGCCACCGAACACGACAGATATGAAAATACTGCAGGATCGGTTTGATTGAGCCTGTTCATGGGCAGTAATGGGATTGCATATTACTGCCCACGCCGCCTAGCCCCGGGTTGAGCACAACTCAATATTTACACCAATAAACAGTACAATTTTGATCCATCCCAAACGATGGTATGCATATGGCGATGAACATGGAACCTTCAATTAGGTATTTTCAGATTAATACCATTCCATATTCAGCGGCGTATGGTCCCCAGATAAAAGAATGGGTTTGCCCTAAACGAGAAAACAATGGGCGGAACTTAGACTAGCCACTAGTCTGATAATTAGTTTGTTTTGTCTTTTTATTTATATTTTATGAATCATAACAGATTTTTATTGTAGCCAGTCTATTTTCTATCATACTGCATTGAGAGAGATGTCTGAATTATCATGAAGTTCAGACAGAGATGTAGACTGGCTCAAGATAATTAGTTGGAGAATGAATAAAAAAATATACTTCATCGCCTGGAATCCAGGCTAGGCGGAACCAAACAGAATTGAATTTTGATAGGGGATCTTAGAATATAAATCCTGCGTATCACAGACAACGCCAACGGCAAAATTTAAAAAGCAGGAAGTATATTCTTGGGGTGATTGGACAATATCTAAAACCTTATTAGCTGGGATATTGGAACCACCTATGTTTAAACTGGTCGAAATATAAAAAAACAAAAGTAATTTAAGAAGTACTATTAAACTAACGGTTAAGTTAAGCAAACTTAAAGAAATACAACTTCAATAATGGGAAGACGAACTGGTCGGAAAGAGAAAGTACTGGCAGAGAATGAAAAGAAATCTCAAAACTGATAACGCATTTGAGGAAACTAGAAAATGGAAATGAACATGAAAATACCATACGAACATTAAATCAAAGAATTAAACAAATTGATACAATGGATGTAAATTGCAGTTTTGGAAAACAACCGTCAGACCGCCAAGATAATACCAGTAGCAATGAGAAACTATTACAAAAAGTACACGAGAGTTACTAACTTTATTTTGAAACAATAGTTTGAAATCAAGAAGAAACCCATAATTGGTAAATTAGAAAAAATACATTCCCAGTAACAGACGATAGTATACTATCCTACGGACTCTACACATAAACCAAATTTAGATGTTCACATATGAGAGCTTCGGCAACATAGAACAGAATGGCGTGAGATAGCGCTGTTTCTCCGACAAACCGACGAACTTATTCTTTTAATAGTAAAGAAGTAAAGCAACTTATGGTAAAAAAGTTAAATAATAAACATTGTGATAAAAACATAACACTTTTCATATTTGATGATTGGACAAGTACAGAAAACTGGATACGAAGGCAGTTCAGAATAACCCTATTTCGAATTTATTGAGTTAGATCTATGCAAATTTATTTCTCTTATAAAACATTTCCGACACACTTTAAAGCAATAAAAGTTCCATTTTCTGTTCTTTTTCCTGCTCAATACTCTATCTTTGATAAAAGGGAAATGTGTATATAGGAATCGACCGCATCCATAACACTAAGTCTTTTCACACATCCAAAACGTAGAGAGAAAAAGGGTAATAAAATAATCAAAATAAACACCACAAGCAAGTAACAACACCATATGCCCCCGAAGTCATGTCAGTGAAGCCAATTTGTCATTTACCTGAGTTTATGTATATAACCGTATTAAAATTTTAACCTTCTATCATTTGTTTACAATAGGCAAAATTACATCAGATAAAATAAAATAAAATTAAACAAATGCTGTCCTTAAAACCTATATTAGGTGACAACCTGCAATAGTTTATTGTTTTATCAAACCCCAGTGTATGTGCGTAATCACACTTGATTTTCTGACTTTTTTGTGCAAGTAAGCAATTAACACTGAGATCTGAGGCTACCAGTTGTTAGTGACTGCAAATTGTTATCCAAGGAGAGGTTGTTTAAGACAGGTTTAATTGCAATAGGCCCATCGTATACAAACGAGTTTTGTGTAAACATGCTATTTAAATCTAAACTTTGTGTCAAAGTGTGTTACTTTCTGCATTAGCTGCTGTAATACTTATAAATTGTAAGTAAATTGTGTATATATAGAGAACTTGTCATAGATTTGGAATGATGCATAATGAACATTGCAAAAGGCAATATATTTGTAGATATTGTGTCATCAGATAACACAATGTAATAGATTATCATCAACACACCACACACTTTTTAACTGACCAAAATGTTTAAAGAAAAGCAATTTCAGAAGTATTATTAATATACTACATGAGTATCATGTTCAACGACCTTCAAAGAACGTAACTGATAACAGCACTCATTTATGTACGGGCAGACTTTTTACATCCTCCACAAACAACCTTTATATATTTCCTGATATTTCAGTTTTTACATTCCTGCCACCGTCGTGCAAACAAAGCGGTAAGTATAACGATCAACTGTAGATAAATTAATCAACAAGAATGCATAGTACTTTAGAATACTATTTCGGGAACCGTTCGTTTTTAATTTACAGACGTTTTAAAGAATAATATGAAAAAAGTTAAAAGATCTACTTATTCAACCGAAAGAATAAATAAAATAGAGAATCCTAAGGGAATACCGGCACCGAAAGACCATTGAAAAAAATGCTAGCACGTTATTTCAACCAGGATGTATAATCCGCACACTGGCCCTGTCAGATTCTAAATTACGAAACACGAAATCGTTGCTTTAGATAAAAAAACTAGCCAATCAAACTACACATCAAACAACTTAAGTCGTGCTGTCAGCAAAACGTTTGATAAAGTTGAACATGTAAGCCAATATGAAAATGTGTGTATATTTATATATACCTCCAATCCTGTTCCGCTACGAGTTCCAAAACCTCTTGTTTCTGAATACTCTCCTATTCGAACACCATTCAATGTCCTGTAAACAATTCTATTATTATTCATGTGCCGCTATTGCGATATAGATATACTAACATCCAGCTTGAATTTTATATATGAAAAAAATATTAAAACAGTTTTAAACTATAATGATTTTATAATAATATTTTTTTAGAACTACAGTGTTGTGTTTTTCATAACCATTAGGTAATCTGAGGCCTTTAAATCTTTATGAGAATGAATTGCGACTGTCAAAAGGCCTAGAACCCATAAGATTATGTGTCGCTCGAGGGAAACTGATGGTACCTCTATTTGATTGTAACAGTAATAATAATGACACCTACCTGCCTCGTGATGTCGAGTGTCCTGTAGCATTGATACTGTCTATTAGAATGCTATATCATGCATAATCGTTCTATGTGGGTTTAGGAATTCGTTGCTCTCCATGGTCTCTTAAGTGTTTTTTTTTTTCTGTTCTCCGGTTTCTGGTCAGGCCTGCGTTTCATTGCAATACTTAAACTTGTATGATTACGCATTACAGTATATAAATACTTACCATTGATACTTTACTTCTTCTGATTCAGGTACGTCAACAATGCATTCTTCGTAATAACCTTCACCTCGCTTTAAAGCTCTGTCGATTGGAGCCTTTTTAAAATGGGTGTTGTGTACTATGGAACCCTTTAAGAAATAAGATTTTTAATGACTAATAACATGTATGAAATACATTCATATATAAAGGGTGAATACTCTTAACAATTAAAACACATTTTGGATTTCTTACATTATATATTTTCTGATTCGTCACTGTACCTTTCCGTGTATTAAAAACACCATGAAAATGTTGAAATTTAAACTCAAACGAAAAACTTTAAATCAAATTTAGTTTTCTTATTTGCGTCCTATTTTAGAATATGCGTCAGTTGTATGGGATAGTTGAACTTTATATGATATCTTGGAAAAAATTCAGTATGAAGCAGCAAGGATAGTAACAGGTCTGACAAGATCAGTTTCTATCGAAAGATTAATTAAAGAAGTAGGATGGGTTTCCCTTGCTGATCGCAGGAAAATACAAAAACTTACACTTATTTATAATTACCACAATTGAAACTTACCTATTAACTTAAGCGAAATTATTCCACCTAGTTCTTATGAAACACACTCTTAATACATAAGAAATGTAAATAACCTATCAGTTATTGCAAGACGAACTGAAATATTCGCCAGATCCGTTATTCCGTCAGCCGTCAAACTGTGGAATGAATTAGACCTATCGATAAGAAATTCCCCATCACTTCACTGTTTCAAGATAAAAATGAAAAACATTATCGTGCGCCATCCGTTCCAACCTACTATCTCGATGGTGAACGACTTTATTCTCTTTATCATGCAAGGATACGAAATCATTGTAGTAATCTTCATGGCGACCTCTATCATAATTTCATACGTTCAACGCCCAACTGTGATTGCGGGATAAAAATTTGAAGATGCTGAACATTATATACTTAATTGTTATCGCTATGAAACTCAAAGGCAAAACTTCTTTAGGGTTACCCGTATATTTCATCCATTGAACATTGATGACCTATTATTTGGAAATCCTAATCTGACTGATGAAGAAAATAGTTTTATTTTCCTTGAATTACAAAATTTTATTAAACAAACGGGAAGATTTGGAAATAAGTGGCCCTTTCTTACTTACACTGGCTTCTTGGCACATGCGCTGGCATTGTTATAGCACATTCATACATGTAATTACATATACTATACATGTTTGTCTTATCATCATATGATCAAATCTAAAGGGCGTCTGTGGGGGTGGTAAGACTGGACAGGTTCGTCGGGTACCGTATCGTGTCACTTCCAAATTCATTTTTCCCATTCTTTTCCATATCTTTGTTTATTTTTCATGCCGTTGCTCTTTTTGTTGATGTCATTACTATACAAACTTACAAATTTGTAATTTTGGGACGGGACGTCTCTAATGTTGGTATAACTTGTGGCCCAACCCATTTGCTATATTATTTTGTTAATTCGACTGTACATTTACATGTGTGTAAAGTTTAGAGCAATAAAATATGTTTAAACTATTAAAAACAGACAATTGAACACTTAAGAAAGAATTTTTATTTAATTTTTGGTCTGAATGATACTCTTGCAGAAAATGCAAGATGCATTGCATGTTTTAATTAAGCGTTATAGACAATAATCTATTGAAAATAGTTTATTCGGCGTTGTGTTTAAAGAAGTAATAAAAATCCATGAGATGCAAAACCAGTGTGCGAACAATAGTAGAAAAAAACAGAGAATTAAACCAACAAGAAAATGAATATATCACATTATAGAAGATGTTAAACTTGAGACCTTTGTAATCTCACAATTCAGAAATTTCTGTTTATCGTTTATTAAAAACTCAGAGTTTAGTCAGTGCACAAAAGAATCAGTTACAAACTCACAATAGCTTTTAGTGAATTTTGTATTATTGCAGGATTTGTGCCTGTAAATTAAACAAGAATTATCTTGTAAAAACGATAAACGGCGTAGATGGAATATGAAAAGATGCAGTTTTTAGCTGCTATTATTCACTTCATCTTGATGTACGTGTAAATTATATTATTTCATTGAGAATCCTACACAATTTTATTAAAATTTGAATGTAAAATTACAAACCACACACAATAGAACAGATAAATAGATTTTAGTTTTGTTAATAAATGTGAATCTTATAATTATAAAAAAGTATTATAAAGGTATTGGCTTTATTTATACCTTAAACATAATAAAAAAGGTATGTTTTAATTTCCGAGATAATAAATCAGTAAAGATCTTAAGACTTATTGTTAGCAAAAATTGAAGTTATAGAGAAAAAAAGAAATATGCATATCAGGAATGGCCACATCCGGCAGACACAGCTTCCCCACAAAGCCAAATAGTAGGGAGGAAATGAGAGCATGGTATTACAATAATCATTTTCAAAATGGACGCCACAAACAATTAACGAAAGTGAGAACCCGAGGGGTAACCGCCTTGGAACGGTCAGTGGCGAAACAAATTGCCACTCGGAGGAGTATGAAACAATTCTAGAATATACATCAACTTTCTACTCTATGAAAGCTATATGCTTTAATAACAATCTTATAAAAATCATCTCATTAAAACCGCTAAGCTCACATGTTCTTAAATCTGACTTGAGTGCGATTGCTTTCATAGCGAACTCCAAGTTTTTTCGCGTTACACGTAGCTGCCAGATTTAAGACAAGTAAGCACATCGTACAATCCTCGGTCGTGATAAAGAATGAATTTTACGAGATATAAGAAACGTATTGTAAAGGGTCTTGGTTTTGTTCATTCTTATAACATAGTGTATCAGATGATATATCAATTGCTTAAAGAATAAAATATATTAAGTGAAGATTGTAAATAGCGAACTCGTTGTTTATATCGCGTAGCATATTATATGCAGCTGCCAGAAGGCAGTTCCACTTACTTTCACTTTCATTTTGGATAGGTTGATAAAGATTGACTTATTGTTTTCTGGACGAATTATGGGTCATAATATATTTTTTATTACTATGTAACTATTACTTGATGATCTTACTATAGTACAACTAGTCCGGCCCAAAGGGATAATTGGCCCGGCTTTAAATAGAGGTTTCTAGCGAATGTGGAGTACCATGTTGCCCGGCTTTATATATAGATTGTTGAGTACTGAACGGGAACCATGTTGTATGTACAACGGTACGGTATTACCCAAGAAAATCTTATTAGTAAGAGGGAAGATGTCAACGTATTTTTTTACGTTGCTTGATTATGTGGACTTTTATTGTTAAATTATGTTGTTGGTTATGTATGCAAAAGTTTTATATATAAACAAAATATTTACATGACCAAGATGCAATTCCATGTAGGTTTAGTCAGATAATTGATTGCTGTGATTTCGCGTGATAACTTTGAACTGACCCCTCCGGTTTTTCAAGATGGCGTTCAGGCAAAGCATGTATACATTATTAGATAGTGCGAGAGGATATACCGGTAGTCATATTTGATTGTTTGCGGTAAGTTTTTGTTATCTACATCTACTAGATAGTTTCGTTTTCTAGATCACTGTTGATCGGGAATGTGCGCCAGGTTCGATGAGATTTGTGTTTTCTTTTAAGCGTTAGCGAACGTTAAGTTCCAGCTCAAGCTATTTATAATTGAGTATATAAATAGATCTATATAAAGAGTATAGATTTATATAAATTTTATAAATAGATCGATGAGTTGGTGTTTGCTTTAAATTAAAAATATGCGAATTGAAAGTTTATTGTTGTAAGTAGTTATAGAAAGAGTGTACATGTAGTAAGAGCCATTGTTCAGATAGTTATCAACGCCGTGTATATTGGTATTACGAATTGAGATATATCTATGTATAGTTTTTTGTACCATGGAGGAGCACGTGACTGTTGAAGCTATGGACCACTAATTCAAATCCGATAGACTTCTTGACTGTTTCACTGCTTTGCATATCTCTACTTCAGCAATCAAGCTAATTCTAACCCATAACGACTGAGAAAGAGTCAAATAGACTTTCTCTTTAGCATTTCATCACATTCCGAACTTACTGTTAGGTCAAGTCATTAAAATCTACCATTTAGAACCAACATAGAGACACATTAACATTTCACTTTCATCATAGCATGAACGGTTTATTTTGTCCGCATTTAAGCAAGAAGTGTTTTTTTTCTCGGTTGCGGAACGTTGTTTACATGTTATCAGCAATACTTCCTATTTTGAACGCAATCTATTTATAGCTTTTGTACCAGTTAAGACATCTGCTGGATAATCAATGTAAGTGACTGTTAATCGGTTTGATACAGTTCTCGCATTATATTAGTATTTTACTTTCGTAAAAGTCGATTTTGTTAATTTAAAAATTTGTATGCGGATGCAAAGCATTAAGACTACTAATAAGCATATTTCTTAATTGGTAACGAAATTAATGTGAGGTTTGTGTTTTGTTTACGAATATTTGCGATCCTGTGACTTGATTTGGCGCATGAATGTGGCTTATATATGATGGTTCTTTGTTTACAAATGTTTCTGATGTTGAAATTGACGGTTCTAGTGGGTTTCTGATTTACAAGAAGAAGGTGACTTCGTGTCTTAAAGGTAAATAATGATTGTATAACCATTTCTGTAGGTCTTTTTCTGTTGTTAAGAATAATTTGGTTTGAGGTAGTATTGCAGTGTGATTAACCCCCCACCCCCACCTCCCATCCCCCGCCCCCACCCGGTTTACGGGATCAAGATGCTGTGTCTGAATATAGAAAGTCAGTATAGATTTTCATCCTGAAAGTACCAAAGAAATTGTACGTGGTAGGACAATTTTGAAAGGTATCGCTGAGTTTATATAGAGCAAATTCATTGTGTTAATGTGGTTAGTGCTATGATAATTTTTAACTTCCAGGTAACTCCTTCATGAAAATTAAATGTTTGTGTGACTGTCCGCAAAGTGCAAGGCCTAACATTATCTTCAGCTGCTGTTGATATCGGGAAAACGATATTACAAGCATGAATGGCTTACATAGCTCTCAGTAGAGTATCTACTTATGAAACTCTACGATGACAATAATGAAAAATCAGTTAAATTTATGAAATTATGAGTGCTCATAACGGTCCACTACCACCCTCCTTGTTCGACCATCGATTAAAAAGAAAATTATCAAACTAAACAAAGTTAACATTCATTAGTGCTAAATTTCATTGAAAGGCATTTTGCCGTTTTTGAAATGTTGATACATTTCTTTTTTATCGATAAAGGTGCAAGGAGGAGTGTAGTAAATCCTTAAAATGTGAGAAATTATTTTGCATCCTAAAATGAATACATATCATTACATATAGTTCTGGCAATTCTTCATCACACTGCATGTTACCACAGCAATTATCTCTTTCAAGGTTATCGGTATCACAAATTAAGGAAAACCTTTTGCAAGTTTTATCGCCGATATCCAGATTTAATTCATAAATACAGGT
The DNA here is from genome assembly GCA_038501625.1 of Corbicula japonica. Taxonomy (NCBI): domain Eukaryota; kingdom Metazoa; phylum Mollusca; class Bivalvia; order Venerida; family Cyrenidae; genus Corbicula; species Corbicula japonica. Next base: position 136,274 of record JAZAYU010000749.1, on the reverse strand, counting down.
GCAGTTTAAAATCACTTTTGCAACAAGGAATTTCACAGCCAGTTTTTTATGGAGATTTAATTTATAAACTTAAGAAGATAAAAGGCGATGTTAATTTCTCCCGGTTATTCGTAAAAACCATCTGTAAATTTAAAAAGAAAGGTTACCAACATGATATTTTACAGCGCTCTGCAGGCCTGGTGATTAACCCATCTACAGTTGATCATTTTGCTTACCTCTTTGGTTGCACGACGGTGGCAGGGGTTTAAGAGTTTATGAAGGTTTATGGGGAAATCTTTTCTTAAAAGAACCTAGAAGCTCGATTTGTTTCTTTTATCCCTGTCATCGTGTTCTTGCTGATTTTACTCCAGATGCTCTGGTCTCGGTAAGATCATTGAGTACCCGCCCTTTGGCTTTGCAATGCTATTAAATTCTTATGTTTATATGTTTGTATGCTTTTGCATGCAACATTGTTGAGCTGATGGGTGGGTTGGAGTTATTTCACCAAGACAATTTGTACTTGTTTTGTAATACGAGAACCTGTTGGGGCAAGTGTGAGGTTGGTGCACCCTAGAACCTGGTTTAAACCCCCAGTGGCATTTTGTTTTGCCACTGACCGTTCCAAGGCGGTAACCCCTCTGGTTCTCACTTTTGTTATTTGTTTGTGGCGTCCATTTTGAAACTAATTATTATAATACCATGCTCTCTTTTCCTCTCTACATTTTGGCTGTGTGGGGAGGCTGTGTATGCTGGATGTGGCCATTCCTGATATGCATATTTCATTTTTTTCAGTATTTTCCAGCTAGTGACCATTATATTTAAAAGGAAAACTGTTCAATTCGTTTTCTTTCAAATCATTCACTACATTTACTGAAAACTTGTAAATGTTCAGCAAACAAAAGTTCATCATAAACCCCTGGCCATACCATTTCCGGTATATTTCATTTCAAACCGCACTCCTTGTATACAACGCTTTCCACAACTACATGTAATACATAAGCACATACTTCAACGTTTAATACCCTTTGTCAATAACAACGTTCAATACCCTTTGCCAATAAAAGACAACAATCACCTGCATGAACTCTTACACCCTACATCTAACTTCTTTTAAATGTCGTCCACATATAACACATCTGTGTTATACTTTTCTTGTTGACAAATAAACCTAACCAATGACGACTACTGGAATGTGCCTCATTTCAACATCTTTCGACTTAACAGAATAGCAAAGATCTATTCGTCACAGCAATAATCGTTTCAAAAAGAGTAAACTTATTGTTTAAAAATCCCACTAGATACCTCTTCACCCTGCTGGATGCATCTCTGGTATAATTAGCTACAAATCGAAATAGTTTATTTCATATCCGCTGCATAATAATATAATACAAGTATTATTAACAACACTTCATTGGTTAATACTAGTAAATTAGCTCAAAAGTGAGCTTAAACAGCTACGCCGAAAAAAATTACTCACATTTCTTTCTGAGCAGTCGACTCCTTGGTAACCGGTAGGACAGTAACAAGTCCGTTGTAAACCACTCATCAAACACGTGCCACCATTCAAACACAATTTAGGAGGACAACTGTCAGCTCGAATGCATCTGAATATATATTAAATGGAAATTGTTTAATGCGTAAAAGTTTTCTCTAAAATAGGGAAGCTTTATATTTTGAATATGGTAAATCATATATATTTAATCAGAATTTTTCTGGACGAATTATGGGTCATTATATATTATTACTATGTAAAGCTAGTGTCACTTTTCTGTGGCGTTCTGACTTTTTCTCAAAAACGCCATCAGATCGCCGTCGATTTTACATATTTTTTATGAAAACGCTACCTGTTGGCGTTTTCACGACGTTTTTACGGCGTTCATGGCGATGCCGCGGCGCTTGCACGGCGAGCTTGTGGCGACATCACAACGTTTGGTCACGATTAGACGGCGATCCCGCGGCGTTCCTACTACGTTGTAGGCGATGCAATGCGTCTTTACGGCGTTCTTACTGCGCTCAAGGCGTTGGTACTACAATCTCCCGGCGAGTTCACAGCTTATACTCTTGGAGAGGAGCGATGAAGGCTTATTTTCTTGCTCAAGGAAATTAGCGGCCGGACTAGGACTTGAACCTGGGACCCCTCGATTCCTAAGCGAGCGCTCTACCACTGGACTACCGCTGCCTTATTTAAACATAAATATTGGCCTTACTACAATCTCCCGGCGAGTTCACAGCTTATACTCTTGGAGAGGAGCGATGAAGGCTTATTTTCTTGCTCAAGGAAATTAGCGGCCGGACTAGGACTTGAACCTGGGACCCCTCGATTCCTAAGCGAGCGCTCTACCACTGGACTACCGCTGCCTTATTTAAACATAAATATTGGCCTTGAATTTCAATAAAATGTATTTGTTACATCAGATCTGTAGCCTAGTCATTGTTATTTTGTGATACAAATAAGGCATTGCTGATTATAACTCTAAAAAAAATCAGAATTGCTGATATTAACATTTTGATATATTTATAGGTACATGCCGGTTACAGAGGGATCATACGCCCCCTGCATCACCAAGTAAAGCTGCATAACCAAGTCTAGCTGGCGAGTCTCCTAAGACAATGTCAACTGCAATCGCCATATGAACGCCATGCAATCTCCGTCAACAACCGTGGCGACCTTACGGCTAGCTCACGGCGTTCTCGCGGCGCTCTGGACGATCGTACGGCGTTCCTACGGCGATTGCACGGCGTTCCTACAGCGTTTTCACAAGAATGGCGATCTCACGGCGTTTGTAATTTGCAACAAAACACAAACTCCGTCACTCACTATAGCTTTTTGTACCATAGAGAAGCACGTGACTGTTGAGGCTATGGACCACTAATTCAAATCCGATAGACTTCTTGACTGTTTCACTGCTTTGCATATCTCTACTTCAGCAATCAAGCTGATTTTAAACCCATAACGACTGAGAAAGCGTCAAATAGACTTCCTCTTTAGCATTTCATCATATTCCGAATTTACTGTTAGGTCAAGCCATTAAAATCTAACATTTAGAACCAACATAGAGACACATTAAAATTCCACTTTCCTCATAGCATGAACGGTTAACTGCGTATAAACCAGAAGTGTATTGTATCGGTTGCGGAACGTTTGTTTACAAGTTATCAGCAATACTTCCTATTTTTAAACGCAATCAATTTATAGCTTCTTTTAAATGTCGTCCACATCTGTGTTATACTTTTTTCGTTATCAGATTAACTTTAAGAAAGGTCAAAGCGACCGGCAATTAGAATGGATTTTCCAGTTGTGTTGGTAACTATGGGCAAAAGTGTTGATGTGTACACTTCCGGCAGTGTTTCGATTATACAAATTTTAAGAATTAATTATTCCGAGAAAATGCCCTTCAGGAATGGCCACATAAGGATGATAAATTGTGTCAGTGATATCCAAATTAATATCCATCAATAAACATGTTGAAATTTTCTTGTGATCCAAACTTTGGCCAATATTCGGATCCAATCGGGAAGCCACCATTTACTTCGAGGGCTACATGTATAAATAATGCTCACACCACTCTAGCCAGTTTGAATGAGCCTGTCGTCGGTGCATAGCCAGCCTCTTACGCCATAACTGTTACAACGAACGCTGCACACTTGTGACACCTCATAATCTTGACAGTTAAGGTAGTCTAACTGTAATGATTTACCGTGCTTTTTTCTCGAATGTCCGGAATACTCGGTTAACTGTCACTAACAGTCGACAATAATCGATGTCGCTTCGGTTACCATCGGCTCTGACGAGTAGGGTCGGAAGTCACCGAAAGCGAGCCGATGTTTGACGACGTCGCAAATATATGCACGGGAAAGCATTACAGTTAGACTTCCTTAAATTGATCTAGTTTAACATAAACCTAATGCAGTTTCAAAACCACAAATGCCTTTCAGATTACTACCTGACAAGAGCTCGGTACTTCGTCATAAGCTTGATGAGTTGTTAGTATAGGGTTTTAATTTTTTTGTTGACAAAGGTGATGATGTTTCGATAACTAGCCAGATAGTTCTCTTGAAATAGATTAAAAGGGATCTTTGAAAGCCATCGAACACGACAAATATGAAAATATTGCAGGCTCGTTTTGATGAGCCTGTTCATGGACAGAAATGGAAATACAAATTACTGCCCACGCCGCCTAGCCCCGGGTTGAGCGCAACTTAATATTTACACCAATAAACAGTACAATTTTAATCCATCCCAAACGATGGTATGCATATGACGGTGAACATGGAATCTTCAATGCGGTATTTTCAGATTAATACCATTCCATGTTCAGCGGCGTATGGTCCCCAGATAAAAGAATGGGTTTGCCCTAAACGAGAAAACAATGGGCGGAACTAAACAGAATAGAATTTTGATAGGGGATCTTAGAACATAAATCCTTCGTTTCACAGACAACGCCAAAGGCTAAATTTAAAAAGCAGGAAGTATATCCTTGGGGGTGATTGGACAATATCCAAAACCTTATTGGCTAGGATATTGAAACCACCTATCTTTAAACTGGCCGAAATATAAAAACAAAAAAGTAATTTTAGAAGTACTATTACCTTAGTACATAAGTATCGTGCTCAACGACCTTCAAAGGACGTAGCTGATAACAGCATTGATTGAATGTACGGGGAGACTTTTTACAGCCGCCACACGGCACAAACAACGCTACTGTGATATTGAAATAGATGAAAATGGAACTTTGAAAGCCATCGAACACGACAAATATGAAATATTGCAGGCTCGGTTTGATTGAGCCTGTTCATGGACAGTAATGGAAATACAAATTACTGCCAACGCCGCCTAGCCCCGGTAAGGCAAATCGAAATAAACTAGAGCTTGATCAGAAAAACACAGGCGAACAGAGTTTGTCATCATACACATTTTGTGTAGATTTTTTATTTAAGTTGACATACTCGATATTTTCGATAACAGTACAAGAACTAAGAGAGTCTTTGTCAAACAACAAAGTTCAATACAGAATATTTTAATTCTATATAGATATTAGTTCATTTTTTTCACATAGGGTATAACTTCCGATAGCGTTAATAATACAGAGCGTTCAATATATCACGTTGCTTTTTCTTGCCAATAGGTTCAATGCATAGTTCTAATGTATTACAAAATGTGAAATATGCATATCAGGAATGGCTATATCTAGCAGACACAGCCTCCCCACACAACTAAAAAGTAAAGAGGATAAAAGAGCATGGTTATACAATAATCAGTTTCAAAATAGACGCGACAAACAATTAAGTGAGAACCCGAGCGGTTACCGCCTTGCGCCAACAACTCATATGAACAAATACATGCATAAGTTGTCTTGGTGAAATAACTTCAACCCACCAATCAGCTCAAAGATTATGCATTCAAAAGCACACAAACATATAAAACATAAGAAGCGAATAGCATTGCATAGAAAAAAAGGCGGGTGCTTTGTGATCTTACCAAGACCAGAGCGCTTGTGATCAAATCAGCAAGAATATGATGACAGGGATAAAAGAAACAAATCGAGGTGATATTATATCGATCTTTTTTGTTAATTGTTTGTGGTGTCTCATTTGAATTTGACATACTTATAAACACATGCTTGCTTTTCCTCTTCTTTTTCGCTGCATGGGAAGGCTGTGTTTTGTGAGTGTGGAGATTCCTCATGAGCATTTCACTTTTTAACCAGCGAAGCTGGTTTTGCTAATCACAATTCTGAAATCGGTATCAAACCAACTGGCAAACGGCGATTTACGCATTTCAGTAAAGTAAAGTAGTCCCCAAGTTTCCTGTTACGTGTTAAAGTTGGTATTTTCTACGTCATGTTGATAGGACAAAACCTGTGCGGTGCATCAATGGTCATTGTAAAATCGGTGCGGTTCATATTTCTAGGACTCGATCGGTGCAGTGCAACAATGGTCAAACATTGTCCGTGTCCGCGATTTTTCACTCACCAAGATATCGTTGGGTATATTCCATACATCCGTGTCCGTCCGACGTGGAACGGACACGGAGGTATGGAATATGGGTCGCACTAAAATGCGGTCCAATTAGCGGAAGATATAGAATATCGTTGAAATGTGCGGACGACAAAAACAAAGGAGTGTCGTTTCATTTTTCGTGTGAATTATGTCTTTGGGATGGCAGTACACAGATTTCACTATTATAATTTCTTGCTTAAAACCCTTTACTCAATATATACGCCTTTCATCACATAGGTTACCAGTTCAGGTCTCAATCAGCTGGCACAATAGTGCCATCTGATCTGGATCTAAAATTGTGATTACTGGTCAGAAAAAAATGATCATAAAAGCGAACAGTTTAAATCCTAATCAGATCGCACAGATGTGCCAGCTGATATGGATCTAAACTGTTCGCACATGCTATGAAGGTATATCTATGGAGTAAAGGGTTAACAGAAGCCTTCATCCAGATAATACATGGAAACACTTATTTCCACTATCATTTATTTAAGAGGAAGTTCTTTGCGAGTGAACCAAGATTTTTTGCTTTTTCGTAAATGGATACATGTATGAGAATCATGGCACTGGTTATTCTCAATAAGCAAAATCGCTTCCCTGGTTTTCTGTACTTTCAGTACTTTGATTATAGGTTCTTTATCAACACTTTCAATAAACTTAATAAACTACTGCCACCGTCGTGCAACCAGAGGTTAGCATATTAATCAATTGTTGATATATTTACCACCAGGCATGCAGAGCGCCGTAGAAAATCATGTTGGTAACCTTACTTTCTGAATTTACAGATAGGTTTTTTTCGAGTATCGTGGAGAAATCAACATTTCATTTTATTATCTTAAATTTATAAAAAATAAAATCTCCATAAAATTGGCTGTGAAATACGTTATTGGACTCTTGAATTAAATTTCATCAAAGCATCGGCGATAAAACTTTTAAAAGATTTTCTTTTATTTGTGTTCATTTGAATCTATGACCTCATTACAAGCTGTAGAAAAGAGAACAAGATATGAGATATAAACCCCATAAGAAATTGAACGAGGAACATCGCCGTTTAAAAACGGAAAATGTACTGCAGTGTTTACTTCAATAAGCTGCAGTTCTTACGGATAAAATGTATTAACAAGTAATGAAAAATAGTAAGTATCTATATTAAATAGAGGTACCTCGAGGTTTCAAGCTGTAATAATATCATCTTGATGTTCGGTGGAAAGAGATAGCATAAAGACTCTTTCATAACAGTATAAAACAGAACAGCGACAAGGGCTGCACAATAAATATCCATTGAAATGCCAGTTACTTCTGAATACCGGTATTGATTCGGATATTGTTCAATCACTGTAAGCACATACTTCCTGCTTTTTAAAGTTTGCTTTTTGCGCTGTTTGTGATACTCAGGATTAATATTCTCAGATCCCCTATCAAAATTATATTTTGTTTAGTTCCGCCCATTGTTTTCTAGTTTAGGGCAAACTCATTTTTAATCTGGGGAACATACGTCGCTGAACATGGAATGGTATTAATCTGATTAATCTAATTCGAATTGAATGTTCTATGTTCCCGGGCAAGTCAGCGTGGGCAGTAATATGCATTTCCATTACTGCCCATGAACAGTCTCAATTAAACCAAGATTTTAACATTTTTATATATCTCGGTTATTTTTACCAGACTGGCGAGGTCGTACTTATACTTGACGATAACATCAATAGGACAAGATGGCCACTTGCAGTTGTTGATGAGGTAATCATTGGAACAGACGGTTTCGTGTGAGCTGCCGGAGTCAGAACAAGCATAGGTGTCACCGTATGTCAAGTCAAGAAGTTGTACCCATTAAAGATTAGTGAATGAACTTTTCATAATATTAACGACAGGTTTGTGTTTCCATAGGGAATTGACGATAAATTATATTTTAAAAACATTATGTTTAGAGCATTTTTTTTTACTTAAAAGTCTTAAGTTATATTCAGAGACAGTGATAATATGTGAACAAAATACTAAAGAGACTTTAAGCTTTCGTTGCCCGGGGAATATTATAATTGAGAGCGCATTTATGCGACATTACAGACATTATGTAAAGACGCATTTTAATGCGACGTCACCGGATGTCGTTCTTGTGTACATTCTGTATAGAGAAGTTGTTACAAATACAGTCACCGAACCAGGCGAGCTTTTTAGTTTAAGTCAAGATTGACATCATTCCTTGAGCAGCGGCCTTTGGTTCCCAGATCAAAAATGGGATTTCCTAAAAAAACCTCCCTACCCAATCAGATTGTCGCCTACAAAATCGCAGAAGTCGTAAATGTCGAAGAGTTCTGAACTTCTGGATTAACAAGTGAATGATAAGGGAGAAAACTGATTTCAAATAACACAAATAATTCATCAATGTACCATAAATATTAAACTCAAATGTAGAATATCTTTAAATTATTTTAGAAGAGTTATTAAAAGTGTCAGTTATTTATGATCGGCGAAATTTACTTTAAGTTCACGATCAATAACTAAAGTTAAAATAATGTTACAGAATAAAACCCGTAACACAAACTCAAATAAAAAGTCTCATAACTTTAAAAAGATCCTTAGTGAAAGTGATGTTTTTCGAGTTTGAAGTTGAAATCTGTATTATTTCCAAAGTTATTGACCAAATGTATAAAAACGTTTAAATTACCAGAAAATCTAAGTGAAGAAGTGGCATCACTTAAAAATAATTGTTGCAGAGATATGGGTCTTGGGAAAGGTTGTGATAGTGACTATATATTTAAAGTTTCAAGTTGAATCTTTTTTTAGTTTTTATGTTATATGACTTATTTTGGTTAATTCTTAGTGCAAAGGGGGCATAACTTACAGAATTATTCTGGTAGAGTAACGGGTCTTTTTGATAATGATGTAGGTACTAATAATGGTCCATTACTTGGAAAGAACTTATTGCAAATTAAAAAAGGTATAACTTAAAAAATATTGATAAATATTTAAAAATATTGATAGCAGTGTTGTTGGTCTTGTTGGTAATGATAAAGATTGTGATAGTGAATACCGGTATATATTTCAAGTTTCAAGTTGATACCTCAAGTAGTTTCAAAGTTATGGACCAAAGTTCATATTTTGTTTAACGGACGGCGATGCGACAAGATGAGAAGTCTAGATCAAAACGAGTAAGTATATCCTTTCGATGACCGACAAATATCCATATCTTAATTGGCGTGGATAACGAAACCGCTTTCTTTAAACAGGCCGAATATTAAAACCAAATGATTTTTTCAAGTACTATTCACCTACATCAGTATCGTGCTCAGCAACGTCATTGGTAACAGCACTGATTGAATATACATGTAGATGGAGACTTTTACAGCCGCCACACAGTATAAACAACGTAACTGTGATATTGAAAAAGATGAAAAGGGAACTGAAAGCCACAGAATAAGGCAAATATGAAAATATAGCAGGCTCAGTCTAAATGAGATTGTTCTTGGCAGTAAAGGAAATGCATAATAGCTGCCCACTCTGCCTAGTCCTGAATTGAGCGCAACTCAATATTAACAACATTAAACATTACAATTTTGATCCATCGCAAGCAATTATTTGCATATGATGATCAACATGGAATCTTTAATGCGGGTTTTCAGCATTCCATGATCTGCGGCGTCTGGATACCAAAAACAGGAAACGAGGAAACAATGAGCAAAACCATGTAACATTTTCACAAGGGATCTGACAGTATAAATCCTACAAATCAATAACAAAATCTAAATTGTCAGGGAAAAAATCACCCATCTTAAAACTGACCGAAATATTTAAGCAAAAGTTATTGCAGAAAAACCAATACATGTAACTTACATAAGTATCGTGCTCAAAGACCTTCAATGATGTAATTTGAAAATGGCCTATGAGCGTCATCTTAAACCACAAAACTACAAAACTTCCTGATGTGCATATTTCACTTTTTTATATCAAGAACAAAGTCCCGGGCTAGACTTACAGAACGCAATCTGTACAGGAGGACGAAATACATTTACGACTGGATGTGACATCATTGTTTGTCACTAGAACATGTTGTAAAGATTAGACCTAAACGCAACATACTAAAACGTTTCTAAACGAAAACTCAAATCATGTTGACCTTTTTTCTATTGAATTTTGGTTCAACGGTAACCTGTTTATGCAGTCTGGGTATTTTCTAAGTCATTGCATCTATTAAAGGTTCAGACACTCAATAACGATCCACTCCCTGGTGTTTAAGACACTGTACACTATAAAAGTTACAATATACGCATTCTTAAGTGCATTGATACTATGATATTGACAAGGATCTATTATAAAATTAATGCCTTATTTCATTTGTTATGCATGTATATTTGACAATTATAAAGAATATTGTTTTGTCAATGAGTTTTCAAGGCGGAAACCGCAATGATTCTTTTTTCATTATTTTTTGTGATGTCTTATTTGAATTTGACATACTTATACATGCTCTCATTTCCTCTCTTCTTTTTCGCTGTGTGAAAACGCTGTGTTTTGTGAGCCTGGAGATTTCTAATATTCATATTTCACTTTTTTAAACTTACTGATAGGAAAGAAGTGACGAAAACTTATAAAATGGTGATTCGACAGAAAGAGAGTCGACCATGATGGAGATCGGGCTTCTTGGATTTGAGTACTTTGAACACCCTAAGTGTTCATCTGACTTGGCCACCAGCGATTTTCAAATCTTCACTGTGGCAAAATTAGCTCTGATGGACCACAAATTCGATTGTTTTTATGAATTATCCTTGCGATTTGAAAGGTTGTCTCACAGTTACAGGTGACTGCCAGAATTAATTAACTGTGACGTCGGCAACGTGATAGTTTGGTAGATGACCTCCCCAGCACATGCAAAACATATAGTGTGCGTTCATGTTTGTTTGTGTCGTTTATTGCTTTGCAAATGTCAGGAATGATGCAATTAAGATTAATAAGTAATCTTTTTTCAGGGTTTTCTCTCTTGGTCTGAATATGAGTTATGCGCCGAGTCCGGTTATTTCTGGATCACCCATCGTACTTTTTATTTCAACATTTTAAAATTATTTTGGATTAAACAGTTCACACATACTTTTATAAAATGAGAGCTAGATATAATTATATATTATTAGGTCCTGACTCATAATTTTACCTTTTTAGTGAAGATCTACTCCATTGTCGAATTTTTTGTTTGGTGTTCATAAAATTCTTTGAAATCTGTTAAGCACAATACATCGATTGAGTAATTATGGAAAAGACGGCATGGAGGAAACATTACAGAAAAAATGGACGTAAAATTTCTATTACTGCCCATGAACAGATTAAAAAATTCCAGCCTGCAATATTTTAACGTATGTTACAGGCTTATTCAGACCGAATTAATTGGCTTTAAAGTTCTTTTTTTTCTATTTAAATGTCGCAGTAGCATAGATTACTTTCCTGTATGTCGGCTGTTTAAAGTCTCTGTACATTCAATAAGTGTTGTTTATTCCCCAACTTAAAATGCTGTTGTCCAAATTGTTGCCTAATTCCGTAACTTTGTTTCATTTATTAAATAGACAATATCACTTTTTATCTGTATTTTGTCTACAATTTAATATCGAATTTATAATACTGTTTACATATTTATCGGTCAGGAAAATATCTACAAGAAGAAAACCCTAAAAAAAACAAGAATACCTTTTTTCGAAGCCTTGTCGGATGCACTTTAAATCTCCTTTACACTGACATTCTGAAATAAAACAAGATGGCTTACATCTTAAAGTAAAGACTCGCTACACTATAGTGCAACTACTTTTTCCGGCTACTCATTTCAATTTCCAATTTCAAGGTGGAAAATCAAAACTATGATATGACACCGCAAAGAACCAAATTAATGCCCAATCATGAGATGACGAAACCTTTGATTTTATCATTCACTCTCAAGTAGTCACTCGGAATACAAATAAGGTAGTAGAAAACTCACTTTTGCCAACAGCTTTGCGAATAAAACAGGCACCAGCTTCATTCGGAGAATCTCACTTTTAAGAAAGTGTTGATGTCAATTACCATTTAGGTAGTTTCGAGGCCGCTAAGCAAAATTGGTACATGTGTTAATAGTACCCTTTTGTTTCAGTTTTTTGGCCTGGTTTCAAAATCCATGTTAATATAGCTTTGGATATTGTGTATTATATAACCCAAGGTGAACCTCCTGCTTTTGCTCTTCGCGTTTGATATATTTTCTTAGATTCCCTACCAAAATATTTTCATTTCCGTTTGGTCAAATATAATCTCTAAGCCAACAATCCATTCTTTTATTTGGGGAAACCTTACGGAAGGTTTCTTTTTACCGTAATATGATATTAACCGTGTGAGACTAATCGAAATTTTATTGTTTAAATGTTGATAGTAAATTGTACTAAACCCGGGGATACACAGCGCTGCCATTTTCAACACTGCCTATGAGCAGTCTTCATCAAAACAAGCCTGATTGTTTTCTAATCATTTTCAATTGGTTTATCAAGAGACAAACTCACAAGTCTCAATAAAAAGGAAAAAAAAAAAACTCAAGAAAAACAATGATATATTTATTGCTTGAAAGAACATTCACGTTTTTGATAAACTCAAAACAAGTAAAACTAACAATTTTGAGAAAAGAAATATCTTACAAAAAGATAAACGGCGTTGGTGGAAAAAAAATTATATATGTATGTTCGCGACATTTTGTGAAGTAAAATGATAATGAAAAAAAACAGCAAATGTATAGTTCATTCACACAGCTGTTTATCGTTTTAATTCCAAACTTTTTGCCATATTTACGAAAATATATACAATGCTGGTCGTAATTAATTAAACTACTAAAGTTATGAAGCGTTTATGTCGATGGAAAAGCATTTATGTCTATGGAAACGACATATTTCTATTAGCAAAGTGTTTATATTCGGATATCCGGGTATCTGTTCGGATCGTTCAACGGATATCCGGATCCCAAATTCAGGATCCGTTGACATCATTAAACAAGAGACCGTCAAAGACGGGTGATGCTCCTCGAATGGGTTCCTTGCAACAAAAACTGTTAGTTGTATTATTATCCAGGTGAATTCTTGAAAACTGTGTATTGCTATAAAAGCAGACAAGTTTTATATCCAACTATATATAACAAAGTAACGGACCAGACATGATTTAGCTTCAAGGTCATGCTGTGACCTTGACCTTCAAGGAAGTGACCCAAATTTTATGTGACATGTCGCCTCGAAATGGTGATCATTTCTGTGAAATAATTTTTATATCCAACTATAAATAATATGTTATTGACAGGACACTATTTTGCTTCAAGTTCATGCTTTGACCTTCACGGTAGCAACCAAAATGTTGCACGCTACACGTCGTCTCATAATGATGATCATTTCGGGAAATAATTTTAAAATCCGACTTCAAATAAAACAAGAGGGCCATGATGACCCATAATCGCTCACCTGAATACAACAAAGTTGTGTTGTACGTGACCCAATATGGTGGACATTTACAGCAAGTTATTTTAAAATCCAATAAGAAACAACAAATTTACAGCATGGAAAGAAAATGCTATTTCAGTAACATCGACCTTGACCTTGGAGCTACCGGCATGGGTATTGCATGCAACACACCCTCTTGTAATGGTGAACATTTATGTAAAAGTTATTTTGAAATCACTCCATTCATTAGTAAGTTACAGCCCAGACAAGAAAAATTAATTTTAGTTATACCGACCTTGACCTTGACCTTGGACAAACAGCCATGGGTATTGTATGCGAAACAACACCTTGTCATGGTAAACACTTGAGCCAAGTTATTTTAAAATCCAATGAGAAATAACAAATTAACAGTCTGGATTTTTTTTCTATTTTTAGTAAAAGTGACCTAGTTTCTGACCCCAGATGACCCTTATTCAAACTCGTCCGATTAGTAACTGGGACATATGTCCTGACCAAGTTTCTTTACAATCGGACAATCAGAGCAAAAATGTGACCACTAAAGTGTTAACAAAAAAGTAATATTTTAGTAACAGTGACCTTGACCTTGGACCAACAGGCATGGGTATTGTACTCGGCACAATGCCTTGTCATAATTAACATTTGTGCCAAGTTATTAATATTTTGAATTCCAATGAGAAATAACAATTTACAGCCATGCAAGATTTTGCTAGTTTTAGTAACAGTGACCTTGTTTTTGACCCCAGACGACCCATATTCGAACTGTTCCAAGTAATAACTAGGACATACGTCCTGACCAAGTTTCGTGACAATCGGAGGAATGATAAGACCACTAGAGTGTTATCAAGAAAATTCTATATTTAGTTACAGTGACCTTGAGCTTGGAACAACACGCATGGGTATTGCACGAAACACAGCCCCTTGTCATGATGAACATTTGTGCCAAGTTATTTAGAAATCCAATTAGAAATAATAAGTTTACAGCCAAGACAAGATTTTATATTTTTAGTAACAGTGACCTAGTTTTCGACCCCAGATGACCCATATTCAAAATCGTCCAAGTAATAACTGGGACATATGTCACGACCAAGTTTCTTTACAGTCGGAGCAAAAATGTCCCCACTACAGTGTTAACAAGAAAATTCTATTTTTATTAACGGTGACCTTGACCTTGGACCAACAGGCATGGGTATTATACTCGACACACCACCTTGTCCCGGTGAACATATGTGCCAAGCTATTTTGAAATCCAATGAGAAATAACAAGTTAACAGCCAAGACAAGATTTTTCTATTTTTAGTTACAGTGACCTAGTTTTTGACACCAGATGACCCATATTCAAACTCGTCCAAGTAATTACTGGGACAAACGTCCTGACCACATTTCGTTACAGTCGGAGCAAAAATGTGACCACTAGAGTGGTTACAAGAAAATTCTATATTTAGTAAGAGTGACCTTGACCTTGGAGCAACTGGCATGAGTATTATACTCTACACACTGCCTTGTCATGTTGAACATGTGTGCCAAGTTATTATTTTGAAATCCAATGAGAAAAAACAAATTTACAGCCAAGACAAGATAATACTATTTTTATTAACAGTGACCTATTTTTTTGTCCCAGATGACCCATATTCGAACTCGTCCGAGAAATCTTTGGGACAAACATCCTGATCAAGTTTCAAAACAATCGAGGAAAAAATGTGACCGATAGAATGTTAACGAATGCGGTAAGGACGGACGGAAAACCCGGCGACCATATGCTCCCCTGTATTTCTTCGGGGAGCATAAAAAGTCCCAGTAAACACCCGACGTCGGAACGACGTTGGATTTAAGTTGGATTTTGGTCGCGACGTCGGCGACCTTAATCCAACTTTAATCCGACGTCGAAAATGTCGTTATAAGTTTGTCAATTCAAATAGGACGCCACAAGCAATTAACGAAAAAGCGAACCTTTGGGGAAACCGCCTTGGAACGGTCATTGGCAAAACAAATTGCCACTGGGGGTTTAAACCAGGTTCTAGGGTGCACCAACCTCATACTTGCCCCAACAAGTTCTCGTTTCACAAAACAAGTACAAGTTGTCTCGGTGAAATAACCCCAACCAACATGCAAAAGCACACAAACATATAAAACATAAGAAGCTAATAGCATTGCAATGCCTAAGGGCGGGTACTCAATGATCTTACCGAGATCAGAGCTCCTGGAGCAAAATCAGCAAGAACACGATGACAGAGATAAAAGAAACAAATCGAGCCTCTAGGTTCTTTTACGAAAAGAAACAAAGTTTTATAATAACAGAGTATTCTCCTTTTTATATACACTTAAATAAGGAGACACCCAATTGCTAACGAACCGATATACGGACGACCAGGGGCATAACATTATTCATTGACATGAGTGCCAATTGGCCCTAAATCGCTAATCTGATTCTAAGATACATGAAATGAAAGGTGGAACAAAACACATTGAAGTACAGTACAGTTTCAATATTTTATTTTATAGTTTGGAGTCAAAGTATTAGCTTAAACTAAATTTCTATTTTTAGCAACTGTGACCTTGATCACAGACACCTGGGTAGCTGCCTCTTGATATAAGCTTCCCATACACCAAGTTTAAAGTCAATATGCCAAAGCAAACTCAAATTATTTAGTGGAAACTGAATTTCTAGCAACAGTGACGTTGATTTTGATCACAAATACCTGGGTAGCAATACCTAGCGTCCACTCGATATAATCTACCCAAACAACAAGTTTGGAGTCAATAGACAAAAGCAAACTCAAGTAATTAAGTGAAAACTGAATTTCTATTTTAAGCAACAGTGACCTTGACCTTGAAACAGACACCTGGAAAGCAATCCGAAGCTGCCTTTTGATATAAGCTACCGATATACCAAGTTTGGAGTCAATATGCCAAAGCAAACTCAAGTTATTAGGTGAAAACTGAATTTCTATTTTTAGCAACAGTGCCCTTGACCATAATCACAGATACCTGGGCAGCAATCCCAAGCTGCATCTAAATATAAGCAACCCATACATTAAGTTTGGAGTCAATAGGCCAAAGCAAACTCAAGTAATTAAGTGGAAACAGTGACCTTGACTTTGATCACAGATACCTGGGTAGAAAACAAAAACTGCCTTTTGATATAATTAAACATAGACGGATTTTCTATTTTTAGAAGCAGTGACCTTGGACCATGACCATGTGGTCAAACCCCGACAATATGCGCCAGAGCACTTCATGACAATACTTCTGGGAAAGGTTTGTTGAAATCTATTGAGAAATGTAGGAGTTCCGCACAGAAGAAATTGTTTACGCCCGCCCGCCCGCCGCCAATCAAATAACCAGGATTTTTCCTAGTTAAAAATCCATAAGCCCTATTTGATCTTTCATTCCTACCATCGTGTTCTTGTTGATTTTAATCCACTAACTCTGTCCCCAATAAGTTATTTGTGTACCAACCTTCTTTAACAATGTCATAATAAGGTTCTAAGATTTTATACATAAGTGTGCTTTGCATGTTAGATCGTCGAGTTGACGATTGGGTTGGAGCTAATTCATCAAGACAATTTGTACTTGTCTGTTGGGAAGTGTGAAATCGGTGCACACCAGCACCAGACCGCTCCAGTGCGTTCTCATGCATATATTAACTACCTTTGCTATTAACGAATGAGATGACAGCTTGAAATCCTCTTAAAGCATACGAGTAGTCGGTTCTGAACTCCAGCCGAATCGAGTTGCCGTTAGTTATAAACGTTCGTCCGTTCAGACTTTTTCCACAATAGGGGCCTTCCAAAGGCTTAGAATCTGTCGAAGTGAAAAGTATGCAATCATCATTGATGCTCAAAAAAAGAAAATTAATTAAATCTCTCTAACGGCAAAATGTTCAAACTTTGCGCAAATAAAAGTTATTTATTTATCTTTATTTTGCATGATTGTGTTAAACCAACTTGAGGATAAAATAGTAAATAAAATCACATAAATTCACAGAACAAACACTTTTTTAATGCCCACACGAGTAATACTGAAAACAATATGTTGTGTCTTTATGATTTACATGTATAAAATAATAAAAGTAATCGACTGCAGATATGTGGCCCATGACATTTATCAACAAATTTGTTAAGTTCACTGTGAAGATAATATTTTGCAAAAAAAAACAAAACAAACAAGCGAAACAGCAACGATACAGCAGTTGGATTTAGAAAAATACACATCACATTTTATTGCTTTAAAACATAAAACATACGAAGTCACATGTCTCAAAGCAAATAAAGATAAAAAGAGCTAATTCAATTTTCTTATAAATTTTCGAGACTTACCATTTCTCTCTCCGGACAGGATTCTAAGTGAGTCAAACATGCAGTTGTCTGAGTCCTCTATATGAAAATAGTTGAAGTGAATCTGTACGACGTACTTATGAAGCAGCGTGTTGCGCACCACTATCACACATTCCTTGTTGTCTTGGTACTCAGGGGCCGTGTAGATCATCTCTGCGTTTATGTCTTTGTAAAACCCACTACAGTCTGTTCAATAGAATAGGGGCATGAGTATAATTTATCCGATTTTTTTTTAAAAATACAGTTTAGTTGTGTGTGTTTTTTTTTTTTCAAAAAAGTCATACCAGCCTAAGATTTAGACGTATAAAACATTCTTGTGTTTCTAGTTCATGAAAAGACATGGAGCACTTAATTACATAGAATACTGGTAAAAAAGACGTGACTTTGACAATAGGAAGGAGGAAGGAGTTATGAATAACAGCAATAGACACCTGTCTTTTCTTAATTTTGTTTCAAGTTATTTAAAATTGGTCATTTTATAATGCCATGCTCTCTTTTCACCCTACTTTTTAGCTGTTTACGAAGGTTTTTCTTATGGATGTGGCCATTCGTGATATGCATATTAATTAATGTATTCAACATTTTTGGGTTTTAGGTCCATTTCAGCTTTTGTTTTTGATTTCAATGAAGTGCTGTAATAAACTATTGCTAATGGTGCTACATTTATGTAAAACATAAACGAGTTTATTTTATTATAAATCATTTTGCCACTGGAGTCTTCAACCAGGTTCTAGGGTGCACCGATCTGACACATGTCCCAAATGTTTTTCATATAAACAAATAAGTACAAGTTCTCTTGGTCATTTAGCTTCAATTTTACCCATCCATCAACTCGACAATGTTGCAAAAACAAGCATAGGGAAAGAAGGTCGGCACTCAACGACCTTACTGAAATCAGATTACCTGGATTCAAATTCAATCAACACACGATGGCGGTAATATTAGAAAGATTTTTAGACCCATATACATGTATAATTAACTGCTAAGCAAGGTGATCGACTGTAGATGACTTAATTCAGAAGCTTGCAAAAAGCTATAGAATATCATGTTGGTAGCCTTTTTTGCTAATTTACATATGGTTTAAAGTGGAGAAATTAATATTTCCAGTTTATGAGTCTCATTAAAAAAAAAACGCTTGCAAAAGGAATAAAACCTTAAATGCTCAAAATAAATAAAGAGCTTTTTTACAGATGTTTCTTATGATAGTTGTACATTATGGACTTGTCAAGAAATGATAGAGTCGATCTAGTTCTTATAGAATAATATTTATGTTAGATTTATGAGATTTGAACACAGACTTTAGCAACAGTGAACCTGAATCAATCAAAGACACGTGTGTACCAATCCCACGCTGATTTTTTATATGTCGAGCTATTCACACACAAAGTTTGTACCAAAAGGTCAAAGAAAACTCGCAGAAATGGAATTTTACTTGATAGCTACAATTACCCTCACTTTGATCACAGACAACTGGGTAGCAAACGCAAGCAGTTTGGTGTCAATAGGCCAAAGCAAAGACATGTTATTGAGCGGAAACTAAATTTGTATTTTAGCAACATTGACAATGACCTGGATCAGAGACACATGAGTAGCAATCCCTAGTTACCTCTTAAAATAAGCTAACCACATACCAAGTTTGACAAAGTTTTCTTTCAAGGACCGATCAGTGTGTGATGCAATTTATCTATTAGCCTAAGGGTTTTTAAAAACGATAGCTGGAAAAGTGAAAAAATAGTGAAAGATTAATTAATGTTAATAAAAATTCCAAACTGGTTATTCTGTATGTTTGGTTATTGAAACTGAGTACAGAACTGAAAATATTTTTGAAATCGGTCAACTAGTTGCTGAGATATTGTCATTTGGGCTATTTAAAAAAAAGGCAAGTAAAGTGAAAAAAATGTAAAGAATTTAAGTTCATAAAAAGTCCAAACTGGTTGTTCCATGTGTTTGTACAATCTTTACAGTGATCAAAATCAATCAAGTAATACTCATATGTGGCAGAATAAAAAAAATTCTAGAGCTTTATTGGCTAATTTATAATAGATCACACGAATTTTATTTATGTGCTTAAAATACAATAAATTCTGTTTTTTTTTTATTTAATGTGCATTTCTGTTAAAATACATGTTGAAGCATCAAATATAACGTGTGGTATTACATAAAGATATCACATAAATGTTTCACTAAGACCATTCCTGTTTGTCACAATTTAACAAAACATGACATAGACTTCTAGGGAAAAAAAACATGCTCTTGTTTTCATGTAAAGGATGTGTTGAAAGAAATATGCAATATTTGCATAATGTCCCGCTCCTGACAAATTCAGCTGATATTTTCTGAAAGGACCTGCAGATAAAAATATAATTTCAATAGAAGCGATGATATTTTAATTATTGCATCTAGAAATATTAAACGTTATGATACACAAAACATTTGTGTAATATAAATCTTAAAAGTCCAATAAAAGCAAAGATGAATAGGTTTTTTACTTTTTGTACTTATCTTCCACGTTTTACTTTATAGCATACATTTTGATTTCTTGAAGTATAATCACTGTCATGTAACAGCTGCCCTGTACCAAACAGTGGATACCCTGTGGCAGTCCGCAAGCAGGCGACCAGTTAAGCAACGAAAAGGTATGTGTTATTTTGTTTCCAATTTGTATACACATTGTAAGGTACAGACTTGTATACTTGGATCATATAACGAAAACGATTGTTGATTGTTTAAATGATTGCTTGCTTTATTGCCGGTGTGTCCGTTTGACCCTGTAATTGGTAAAAATAAATGAACTTGGCTATTTCTAGACTGAAGCGAGGGCGTTGACTTACGAGGGTTGTCGCAGAAGTAAAAGGACTTTCTTCATAACAAGTTTATTTTTTGCCATTTTATAGAATACTTTTACAATAATAAACGCCGGCGCATATGCAACATAAACATAATGTAAAAATTGGAATATGCATAACGACTAATCGGTACTCAAGTGTTTCCATAGCAATCTAAGCGACGAGCGGCGCACGCCATATTAACGTTTGCGTTAAACAGAACATACTCTTTTTAACCATACCGTTGATCAGGCAAATAAAGTGACAATGGCGCGAAATATCGTATGCTTAATACGTGACCGTATAACGTAATTTCCTGTAAGTTTGGTCGGCGTAACATGTGCAGTAACTCAGTTACAACGTTTTTCATCAAGACACTGTTCTCCAAGCGAAAACGTCATGACGTCCACCGGTGATGTGAAACTGCGTGCGGTTATACAGTTTTGCCAGGCACTCGGGAAAACGCCTACTCAAACATTTAAAGAAGTGCAAAATGCCGGAAAATACAAGTGCTGCCGGTCATTAGTGTTCCGATGGCATAAGGAGTTAAGGGAAGGTCGGGAGTCTGTAGAGGATGTGGCGCGCAGTGGAAGACCGGCGACCAAGCGAATATCACTTGTACAGAAGGTGAAGGACCGGATCGCTATGGACCGCAGGTTCACAGTACGGACATTAGCGGCAGACATGGACCCCCTATAAGGACACTGTGCTACGAGTTCTTCATGATCTCAACATGCGAAAGGTGTGCGCAAGATGGGTCCCGCGGCTGCTGACGGACGTCCAAAAGGCACAGCGCGTAACGTCGTCCATGGAATTTCTCACGCGTTGTGATGAAGAAGGTGATCGTTTCCTGGACCGGATCATCACGCTGGACGAAACCTGGCTCTGGCATTATGACCCAGAAACAAAGGCTGACTAATCCGTGTGGAAGACGCCCGGAACACCGCCACCCAAGAAAGCCAAAGTATCGAGGTACGGAGGAAAGCACATGTTTGTGTTTTTTATGGACCGACATGGAATGATCCTGATTCATCGTGTACCAGAGGGACAGACCATCAATGCAGCTTACTATTCGAAGGTAATATTTTTAACAAAATTAAATGTTAAAAAATATAATAAATTGTTTTCTTTTAAAAAAACCCACTAAAATCTTAAAATAAAATCAATTTTTTTTTTAAATTTTAGCTCCTTCGCAGTGATCTTGTCCACGCGCTCCGGAAGAAGCGACCGGGCCTTGAGCTGTCGGACATGATTTTCCACCAGGACAATGCCCCTCCGCACACAGCGAGTTCCACCCAGTTGGAGATCGACGTCCTTGGATTCCAGCGTCTGAGCCACCCACCCTACAGTCCTGACTTGGCGCCCATGGACTTCCGTGTGTTCCCGGAGGTGAAGTCGCAATTACGAGGCAGCCACTTTGACAGCGGCGAGGAGCTCATGGCAGAAACGTTGAGGATTGTGTCTACATTCGATCCAGAGTTTTATGATGACATATTCCAGAAATGGATCTCACGCCACAGGAAGTGTGTTGCTACGGAAGGTGACTATATTGAGAAGGTTTAGATGATGACGTCTTGTGTGACGTTAAATGACGCTCGTTTGTGCGCCAGATCACCGTTATGTGTGTTGATTGTTTGTTTATTTTTTAATTCCTGTTCTATGTATGTTTTCGAAATTTTACATATTGATAAGGAAGATTTTATTCTATTTAACAGTGTTTTTATTTTTTGTCTACTATAAGAAATCTTTTATCTACAGCGCAAGTCCTTTTACTTCTGCGACAACCCTCGTAATTCTGACTTTTCATTCTATGACAACTTAGTCGTCTCGTAATATGTGACATCCCTTTGAAGCGCCTCTAATTGCCTGTCTTGTGGTGTAACTACTTAACTGAACAATTATTTTGTTTTTAAGAAAATGCGATTCAAACAAATTTTTGTTGATACCCGGTACCGCCCCTCGGATTGTAAGAGGGTACCTTGTATAGCCGTTAGATTAATGTCGAAAAAGGTACCCCGTATGCTCTACTTGTCCAGGAAGCAGCTACCCTGTAGAACTCATTTCTTCTTCTTTGTATGACCAATTTGTACGTGGCATATTGTTTATTTATAAGTTTTATCTTTACCACTGGCCGTTCCTATATGCAGCCGGCAACACTGAAAGTTTGTTTTTGTTCATTGGCCATGTTATCGTTACAAATATAGGGTTGTTTGAAAAGCAATAAATTGTGGTCAAGTCGGCTAAGTGTGAAAGACAAAGTATATATTGGTGTTGTGATTCCATTAAATGTCCCTAAATGGGTTTAATTTCCACCTGTGACATATTTCGGTGTGTTTAATTTTGGCCTTTTCATTAGGGTGGCCAATAAGGCCAATTATTAACCAAGGCCAAAATATCCCAATTTACGGTATATATTTGGATATTGTTCAATCACCCATAGGATATTCTCTCTGTTGATTTTTTTACACTGATTCGCATCCGCCAGTCTTAACTAACGATGCTGTGAACACGGCGACGCGCGATCGTTAACATTTGTATCATTGCGACAACGATAGCGTATTCAAGTAAGCGGGGTTTTGTGGTAAACGCGAGAGCAAACCGAAGTTCTGCACACCTTTCAAGCACAATCGGGCAAACAATTGCACGAATGCTGAGCACATTTTTGCATTGAATTCTAAACTTAAATACAGGAGGCTACGGTTATAAACAAATCAGTCGCGTGACCAAAATTGCGGGAAAATCTAGCGTGGGTCGCCATTTTTGTTAGCTTGCGTGGATTGAGATTTTGCTAAGCAATTCAAGTAGCCGTATCATCACTCAGTGAAATGCAGTTTTCTGGAATGTTTTAATTTTTCATTTGAAAAATAAAATGTCCGGGCTTAAACTGACTCCTCCTTATAGCATTGTTGTTGTTAGAAAAACTATTAAAATGCACACTAAAAAGTTTTCTAAAATTTATATTTACACTTCAACTTCATTCTCTACGATGAAGCCTTATTCACCTAAGGAATAATAATTTCTAATGGTAAACAGTGTGACGTAATAGTTTAAAAGGCGTGGCTCCAGAAGAACCGTTCACAGTTTATTGGACGTTGCACAATGTTTTGACCTGTGACGTCGCCGAGCATGCACGTTTTGCCACGAGTTGTTGCGAAAAAGCGTGCAGGCATTCACATTGTCGTGAACATTGCTGTTCTAACAGCCATAAGAAAACGCCGTTATATTACGAATTCTTTTAATAATTTCTGTATTTATGAGGGTATAAATATGTGTAAATATAAGGTGGAATCGACATTTAATGTTTTTCATTTGGGTATGAAAAACAGTTGGATTGTTTAAAGTATGCGTGAAGCCCTTCAGGCTTAACACTTTAAACAACCCAACTGTTTTCCATACCCAAATGAAAAACATCAAATATCGATTCAATCCTTAAATGAAAAGCAGAAAAACTTTGGTAAATCAGACTCAATGTTGAAGATGTTACTACAGTTTATTATTTAGTTCCGGAACACGCTCGATAATATAATTGCAAATGTCATATTTGTTATGCAAACAATGCATCATAGGGTATTATATTGAAGATAAATTTGTCAGCTACAATTTTAGATAGGCTTCAACCACAAATGACAGTATACTTCTGCTGCATGAAATAATTACAACAGTCAGGTTAATGATTATCACCACGGTACTTTATACTCACAGATTTTTATATTTTTTACTTTCGTTGAGAATTTTTTGACAATTTTCAAGGGGTCATGATCAGATTGACACAAATCATATCGTGTGTTCACAAAACTTTACTACTTGTGAAAGTGCTTCACAAGTAAACATTTTACAGGACCATTAACGCATCCGGACTGAACCTTTGAGCAGGCTGAAAAAAAATTGCTTCAAGGTCAAATTGTGACCTTGACCTTAAACATAGCAACCCTAATTTGCGCGCGAAAATTCTTCTCGCTATGGTTATCATCTCTATAAAATATTTTAATCACACTATAAATTACAGATAGATATTCTTTATATCCCCCAGAGGCAGAGTATATGTACACAATATATACAGAATAGACATTTACATACAAACAAGCAAACAACAAGAAGAAAAAACATACAAACAAATCATTTATTATAGAACATTAAATTTACATGGTTTGCAGGTATACTGTTTCATATGAATGTATAATGATATTGCAGTAACAGATTCATATGGTATTTACCCCGTAATTAAGTTTACGTTGTCTACTTAAAATCTTTTAACATTTCTGTATGAAAATTTAAGATCTTGCGCATAGAATGAATAAATCTTATTATCATTTTTGAAACAATGTACCATTGACTGATATTCGAGGTTGAATGTAACGAGTCTAGACAATATTTCTAGAATTTGATTTTGAGGACTCATTTTGAATAAAAAATTCTATGTTTTCATTACCAAGATACTTGTGTAGATTAATCCATAACAAATGTCTAAAATAATCAGTGTTAAAGGCAAAATAATAGAAGATGCTCGGCAATTGAATCTGTTACTATTTTACATTATACACATACAATGTTATATTTCCTAGAAAAAAACTTAGGTAATATCAGGATAGCTGGTCTGCAAAATGGCAAGTGGTCACGATAAAGTTCAGAAAAATGCCAAATGTTACACAGTATAATTGTATTATAGTTTCTTGTATAACAGCTATAAAAGAACATGTAATATTAAATTAGGTATTGCGAAAAAGTTTTTGAAACCACTGACAAAAATTTATTTGGTCTATTAAAAAAAATAAAAATGACGTTTTGAAGAAACTTAAATCAAATAATTTTCAGGCGTTCTGTTTGTCTACATATGATTTTTCTACCTTGTTTACTTCTCTCCCTCATAATTTAATAAGAGACAAGCTAACCAGTCTCATTGAAAAAAACTGTTGCTAGAGAAAATAAAACATTTATTGCTTGTAATGAAAATAGGGCATTCTTAACAGATGGTTCTTATGATAATTATACTTCATGGACCTGTCAAGACCTTATCCAGGCGCTCACATTTTTATTGGATACTATTTTTTTAGATTTGGTACCTCTATTTATAAACAAAAAAGCAATACATGCATATCAGGAATCGCCACACTCAAAACCACAGCCTCCCCACGCAGCGAAAAAGAAGAGAGGAAGAGAGAGAGAGAGAGAGAGAGAGAGAGAGAGAGAGAGAGAGAGAGAGAGAGAGAGAGAGAGAGAGCGCATGATTTATATTATGTATGTCAATTCAAATAGAACGCCATAAACAATTAAAAAAGAAGAGAACCTTTGGGGATACCGCCTTGGAACGGTCAGTGGCAAAACAAATTGCCACAGGGGGTTTAAACCAGGTTCTAGGGTGCACCAACCTCACACTTGCCACAACAGGTTCTCGTATCACAAAACAAGTACAAATGGTCTTGGTGAAATAACTCCAATCCACCCATCAGCTCAACAATGTTGCATGCAAAAGCATACAAACATATAAACATAAGAATTTAATAGCATTGCAAAGCCAAAGGGCGGGTACTCAATGATCTTTCCGAGACCAGAGCACCTGGAGTAAAATCAGCAAGAACACAATGACAGGGATAAAAGAAACAAATTTAGCTTCTAGGTTCTTTAAAGAAAAGATTTCCCCATAAACCTTCATAAACTCTTACATCCCTGCCACCGTCGTGCAACCAAAGAGGTTAGCATAATGATCAACTGTAGATGGGTTAATCACCAGGCCTGCAGAGCTTTGTAAAATATCATGTTGGTAACCTTTCTTTTTAAATTTACAGAAGTAATAGACATTCCAATGGGTACTAATTGTGCACCCTTGTTGCTGATCTGTTTTTATACTGTTATGAAAGAGATTTTATGTTATCTCTTTCTACCGAACATCAAGATGATATTATTACAGCTGTTAACAACACCTCGAGGTACCTTGATGATTTATTTAATATAAATATAACCATTTTCCATCACTGGTTAATAAAATTTATCCTAAAGAACTACAGCTTATTAAAGCGAACATTTCAGAAAAGCAAGCAAACTTCATTGATTTAAATCTATCCATCGAAAATGGTTACGTCACTACTAAAATATATGATAAAAGAGATGATTTTAATTTTAATATAGTAAATTTTCCGTTTTTTAGACGGCGATGTTCCTCGTGCAACTTCCTACGGGGTTTATATCTTACAGGTTGTTCGATTTTCAAGAGCTTGCAACGATGTGAATGATTTCAATGAACGTAATCTTTGCATTACAGAAAAACTTTTAAAACAAGGTTATCGGTATCACAAATTAAGAAAAACCTTTTGCAAGTTTTATCGCCGATATCCAGATCTAATTCATAAATACAGCTGCAGTTTAAAATCACTATTGCAACAAGGAATTTCACAGGCAGTTTTTATGGAGATTTAATTTATTAACTTAAGAAGATAAAAGGCGATGTTAATTTCTCCCGGTTATTCATAAAAACCATCTGTAAATTTAAAAAGAAAGGTTACCAACATGATATTGTATAGCGCTCTGCAGGCCTGGTGATTAACCCATCTACAGTTGATCATTATGCTTACCACTTTGGTTGCACGACGGTGGCAGGAGTATAAGAGTTTATGAAGGTTTATGGGGAAATCTTTTCTTAAAAGAACATAGACGCTCGATTTGTTTCTTTTATCCCTGTCATCGTGTTCTTGCTGATTTTACTCCAGGTGCTCTGGTCTCGGTAGGTTCATTGAGTACCCGCCCTTTGGCTTTGCAATGCTATTAAATTCTTATGTTTATATGTTTGTATGCTTTTGCATGCAACATTGTTGAGCTGATGGGTGGGTTGGAGTTATTTCACCAAGACAATTTGTACTTGTTTTGTGATACGAGAACCTGTTGGGGCAAGTTTGAGGTTGGTGCACCCTAGAACCACCAGTGGCAATTTGTTTGGCCACTGACCGTTCCAAGGCGGAATCCCCAAAGGTTCTCTTCTTCGTTAATTGTCTGTGGCGTCCTATTTTAATTGACATACATAATATAAATCATGCGCGCTCTCTCTCTCTTCCTCTCTTCTTTTTCGCTGCGTGGGGAGGCTGTGTTTTTTTTAATGTGGCGATTCCTGATCTGCATATATTGCTTTCTATAGAAGTCTTTTAGGCTTTCATCACATTTTAAGCGGTTCTTTTAATCAACATTGGCTTTAGCTGTCATATAATGCTTGATAATTCGTTCCCAATCATATATCGATGGAAAAGATGCGTCATGGACATAATTAGTGAGGTAACTTGTCAGATTATATTTACCAAATATGCGATAAATATCCGGAATAAAACGACAGATTGTTCTTGGCATTGCCATAAATTTTAATAGACTGTGTAAAAATAGAATCTTAACTTTTTTTTAAAAATCTAAGTGGCAAAGCTGCCCCAAAAATAAAAGCTTACGTTTTCAATTTCGTATTCCACTGGGAAAAGATCGATAC
The DNA here is from genome assembly GCA_038501625.1 of Corbicula japonica. Taxonomy (NCBI): domain Eukaryota; kingdom Metazoa; phylum Mollusca; class Bivalvia; order Venerida; family Cyrenidae; genus Corbicula; species Corbicula japonica. Next base: position 108,235 of record JAZAYU010000749.1, on the reverse strand, counting down.
AGCTTAAAGCTACATCTGTTCATGTTGACTGATACATCGATTGCATGAATTTAATACATTGTCTGTGTACTTTTTCTAAAGAGAGAATATGATTTTCTGTTAAGTTGCACCATGTTACTCACTGCCGTAAAGGGCTTTAGATAAAACATTAGTTCTATAAAGATGTCTGGAAGTAACTGGGTGCAAGCCTGCTTTGTGAACACCGCAGTCAGACTGAAAAAAAGTTTTACGCAATTTCAAACATGATAATGTAATAGTTTCGTTAAGGTTCATGTGTTTGATACATAGAGTGACAAGGTGTGAATAAGAGACTGTCGCTTCAACTTTATGTGTTCCCAGGTACCATTCTCGCGAGTTTGTGGCAATATGAAACTTGTTTTCATTGAAAACAAACACATTGCTTTTAGCTGCATTATATCTTTCTGCAAGTGAGTTTTGAAAAGCGATATTAATTTGATTTTAGAAACCAATTTTTGTCAAATAAACGAGATAATTTTCACTTACTATTTACATGTTTACCAAGTTTCGCTTGGCTATTTATTGAAAAATTGCATGATCATGTTTATTTCTGTTACAGTAACAGTCAACTGACCTTTGACGTCTGGTGAAAAATTAACGATCATGCATATTTGAACGTCTACGTGTATACCGAGTTTCGCGCAAATAAACCGAGTTTCTGGTATCACAGGGTCCAGTTTCTGCGAATGACGGACGAACTGACGGATGGAAGGGCGGACAAAATTTTATGCCCCTGTACATTGGTATGAAACTGAAAACGGAAAGTTGCTGTATTAGTCCAAAGTGAAATACAATGTCTTACCATTGTTGCCTCCTACAGGGGACGGGGTCGTAGAGGGTGTGGGTGCTGGGGTAAATGTATCATCAACAAATGAGTATTCGATTTGAAATCGATCATTCTCCTGGCCCATCGGATTTCGGTACTCTATGAACACAGTGTTGACGTGGAACGGCAGAACTGTGTTAGTAAGATTATGGCTGCAGATTTCATCCAACGAATGTCCTTCTGAAATTGATATGCGCTGCATTTGATGATCTTGTTCATCTTGTTCGCTCCCAGCTAGAGACACTATCATTTGAAATTCACAGTAGCGCTATTTTTGCAGTGTGGCGGCCGTAAAAAGTCTCCCCGTACATTTAGTCAGTACTGTTATCAGTCAATTAACCCGTTACCGATGTCATGCAGTGATTGTAACGTATATCAGGGCTATCCGATCAACGTGTTTTGGCGTTGTCCCGGTTAGCTCAGTTGGTTACGTCGCAGGAATTGCATGGCTAGGCGCTGTCGCCGTAACGGTGCGGGTTCGCTCCCAGCTAGAGACACTATCATTTAAAATTCACAGTAGCGCTATTCGTGCAGTGTGGCGGCCGTAAAAAGCCTCCCCGTACATTTAGTCAGTACTGTTATCAGTAAATTAACCCGTTACCGATGTCATGCAGTGATTGTAACGTATATCAGGGCTATCCGATCAACGTTTTTTGGCGTTGTCCCGGTTAGCTCAGTTGGTTACGTCGCAGGAATTGCATGGCTAGGCGCTGTCGCCGTGACGGTCCGGGTTCGCTCCCACTATTATTTGTTTAAAGCAAAACTGTAAAAGGGATATTTTTATAACTCGGTAAAAGAATCTTTATTTTCTTGATGTACTCTTTTCATTCAATAATCATGCCCATTTAATTGATATAATCACACAACTTCCGATGATGGAGTGTAACTAAAAGCCCTATAATATTTAATGTGTAACTTGTCAAAAATCAGAACAACGATTTGTCAAAATTACTTATTTCGGCACCGGCGGTATAACACCAGCAACAAGACCATTTTCAAATTCGTTAAAACCGAAATCAGAATGACAAAGAAATCCATTTGACCGGTTTGACAATTTTTAAAACATCCACAGCAGTTAAAACATTATGTATCAATTTTATGACTACGTTCAACAAAAATGCTCTGTTGTTGTTAACACTCATGACCTCATAGATCGATTTCTTTACGAAAACACCAGTGCACACATATTGTCTGGAGACTGTACTTGATTATTTTATATAAATCAACAATTTCTAGGGTTCTCACATGTAGCATATTGTTTTAAAATACTTCCAGACTCTGGTGTTGTAAAAATGATTTTTATTACTTTGTTTTAAACCCGATCAAGGGTAGGATAGAATATTATGCTGGAACTAGCTTTTGTATTATCCACTGCTGGATTTTTAAATTTTATGATCATGTGATAAATAGAATCAAACATTCACCTTAATTTAACAAAAATTATTATACTCGTTAACTAAATCGATATTATATTAGAAAAAAGCCTTCTATCGATTTAGATGAATCGTTTAATAATTTCAGCTTAAAAAAGAACGAAAGTTCTTTCCTTTATTTCTTTAGGACAATTAAGCGTTTAACAATATTTTATTTAAGAGGAAAATGTAAACATATCATCTTGTTATAAAATCAGCTTTTTATTATGGTATTATCTTTTTTTATTCAAAATAAATGTATAAAACAACACAAATAATGCATACCTATTCTGTCTGGAGACTGTACTAGATTATTTTTCGTAAGTCAACAATTTCTATGGTTCGTATAATTATGAGTAGTCAATAGATGAAGGATAGACCAACTTTTTGAGTAAAAAATCTGAATCAGTCAGGCGTAACGGAATCATTCACCTGAAAATACATTTTATCGTTTACAGAGCAGACGACCTTATCTATTTAACCAAGTGTAGTTTAACTATTTCATTGAGGTATAGTCCGATATTACGCGTTGAGCCGTGAATGCACTTTTGTATTTATAGATTTTTGGAATATTCCACAAAATAGGGAACTTCAAGATAGATTTTCCTATCATAGCCTATACTGTCGTAATTGTACTACATGTAACAAACGGTTTTTCATCGCCGTGGCAGTAACGCTTCTGATTTCTGATATTGTGTCATAAGGGTTGCGTGTTTGAATCATGTGAGCGGATCTTTTTTTTTCATGTCATTCTTTTCATTACATTCATGTAGACACAGACAAAAATGCCACAAAACCGTGCAAATTTCGGGTAAGCTTTCATCAAGTAAGTTGATAAGATGTCGCGATCGAAACTTGCTCCAAACACAGTTTTCGGACATTGCCAAAACATTGTACAAAATTGTTTTGAAAAGTTAAAAAAGAAAAGAAAGAGAATGTAATGAAGGTTCCATTAACTAAAATTGTTTACAGAAAGTCAGGATTCACAACTGTCAGCGCCCCTTCGGGGCAGATGTGTAAAGGGGTCGGCAAGCTGCTCAACAAAAATACAAAATTTTGCTATCAACCTGCCGGGCATATCGTTACAGGGGATCTAAATGTTATCAAAGACTTTAGAATCCGCAATTTAATTTCAAAAGGTCCAAAATATAGAATTCCATCAAACATCGACTTTAATACCTGTCGTGCGGAAATTGCCGAGTCTTTAAACTCTTTTTGCAATAAATGGTGTAAGCGAGAACATGCTGAGCCTAATGCTCTTTCAAACTGGAAAAAACAAATATTCAAAATAATTGACACTCGTATATCCTTCTATAAAAGAAACATTGCTTTACTACCACCTCGACCTTGTTTTAACTTTCGTCATTTGAAAAAGGGTATTCAAGATTTTCACAAGAAATTTGTTTTAACACCTGCTGATAAGGCTTCAAATAATGTAATAATAGTGTGACGTATACACTACATAAATGTTCAAACTGAAGAGCTTAATAGCACTAATGCTTATACACTGACTTCTTCATCTGAGAGTGATATTGTTACTGCACACACTCTACAAATTACAAAATTTAGAATCAGTGTTGAGCCGAAACAAGACAAAATACCTACTATGTATTGGTTGCCTAAAATGCACAAAACACCGTACAAAGCAAGATGTATCGCTAACTCTAGTTCTTGTACAACAACAAAGTTATCCGTGCTCTTAACATCTTGTCTCACAGCTATAAAAGAACATGTAATTAGGTATTGCGAAAAAGTTTTTGAAACTACTGGCAAAAATTTATTTTGGTCTATAAAAAATTCATATGACGTTTTGAAGGAACTTAAATCAAATAACTTTCAGGCGTTTTGTTTGTCTACATATGATTTTTCTACCTTGTATACTTCTCTCCCTCATAATTTAATAAGAGACAAGCTAACCAGTCTCATTGAAAAAACTTTTGCTAGAGAAAATAAAACATTTATCGCTTGTAATGAACACAGGGCATTCTTTACAGATGGTTCTTATGATAATTATACTTCATGGACCTGTCAAGACCTTATCAAGGCGCTCACATTTTTATTGGATAATATTTATTTGAGATTTGGTACCTCTATTTATAAACAAGTAATAGGCATTCCAATGGGTACTAATTGTGCACCCCTTGTTGCTGATCTGTTTTTTTTACTGTTATGAAAGAGATTTTATGTTATCTCTTTCTACAGAACATCAAGATGATATTATTACAGCTTTTAACAACACCTCGAGGTACCTTGATGATTTATTAAATATAGATAATAACCATTTTCCATCACTAGTTAATAAGATTTATCCTAAAGAACTACAGCTTAATAAAGCGAACACTACAGAAAAGCAAGCAAACTTCCTTGATTTAAATCTGTCCATTGAAAATGGTTACGTCACTACTAAAATTTATGATAAAAGAGATGATTTTAATTTTAATATTGTAAATTTTCCGTTTTTAGACGGCGATGTTCCTCGTGCTACATCTTACGGGGTTTATATCTCACAACTTGTTCGCTTTTCAAGAGCTTGCAACGATGTTAATGATTTCAATGAACGTAATCTTTGCATTACAGAAAAACTTTTAAAACAAGGTAATCGGTATCACAAATTAAGGAAAACCTTTTGCAAGTTTTATCGCCGATATCCAGATCTAATTCATAAATACAGGTGCAGTTTAAAATCACTTTTGCAACAAGGAATTTCACAGCCAGTTTTTTATGGAGATTTAATTTATAAACTTAAAAAGATAAAAGGCGATGTTAATTTCTCCCGGTTATTCGTAAAAACCATCTGTAAATTTAAAAAGAAAGGTTACCAACATGATATTTTACAGCGCTCTGCAGGCCTGGTGATTAACCCATCTACAGTTGATCATTTTGCTTACCTCTTTGGTTGCACGACGGTGGCAGGGGTTTAAGAGTTTATGAAGGTTTATGGGGAAATCTTTTCTTAAAAGAACCTAGAAGCTCGATTTGTTTCTTTTATCCCTGTCATCGTGTTCTTGCTGATTTTACTCCAGGTGTTCGGGTCTCGGAAAGATCATTGCGTACCCGCCCTTTGGCTCTGCAATGCTATTAAATTCTTATGTTTATATGTTTGTATGCTTTTGCATGCAACATTGTTGAGCTGATGGGTGGGTTGGAGTTATTTCACCAAGACTATTTGTACTTGTTTTGTGATACGAGAACCTGTTGGGGCAAGTGTGAGGTTGGTGCACCCTAGAATCTGGTTTAAACCCCCAGTGGCAATTTGATTTGCCACTGACCGTTCCAAGGGGGTAACCCCTCGGGTTCTCATTTTTGTTTATTGTTAGTGGTGTCTTTTTCGAAACTGATCATTTTATTAACCATGCTCTTTCCCCCTCTCTTCTTCTTGACTGTGTGGGGAGGCTGTTTTTTCTGAATGTGGCGATTCCTGATATGCATATTTCACCTTTTTTCAAGATGAATAAATGTCCTTGAAATTTAATAATTTAACGATATAAATAATAAGAGCGAAATCTACCAACTTTTACGTAAATTCACTTTTTCACTTTAAAAACATTGTCCGTCTTTAGTATTGAACCCGGGGCCTCCGCGTGCTAGGCGAGAGTGTTAACCACTACACTACAATGATCTACAACACCCACTAACAACTAATCGAAATAATCCATTTGTTTTTTTCCGCTGAATAATAATAAAAATCCCACTAGATACCTCTCAACCCTGCTAGATGCCTCTCTGGTGTAAATCTACCAATCGAAATAGTTAATTTCATTTTCCCTCTGCGTAATAAGAGAATACGAGTATTATTTACAACATTTCATTGGTCGAAAAACTAGGTCAAAAGTGAGCTTAGACAGCTAACGCCGAACAAGAAATTATTTTGATTGGTTCATTATATAAGCCTGTCAAAACATGGTATAATTGATGGGATACGGCTTCTACTAATTCATCTTGGGAAACCAATCCCCATATTTTATCACAATGGCCAAGACAAGAGAAAGCCGTTATACAGGATAGTTACCTGCAAATACATAATTTAGTAAACAGACAAAAGCACAAAGCGCTATTATCACTCCAATTACCTCAGTGAAATAGTTCAACTACGCTTGGTTAAATGGATAAGGTCGTCTGCTCTGTAAACGATATAAATGTATATACAGGTAAATGATTTCGTTACGCCTGACTGATTAAGATTTTTTACTCAAAAAGTTGGTCTATCCTTCGCCTATTGACTACTATTATGTAACTGTGATAATTCTACCCATTTTTGACCTGCTATTAAAGAAATTAGCAATTTAAAAAAGATCACGATTTCAGCCACGTTTATGTTTATAGATTACGGGACAAATAAGAATAACTGAACACACTTAACATTTAAGGGCTTGCCACACACCTCCCAACCCTATTCATCGATAAAATGAATATTATCAAAATCTCAATAAAAAACGCCATTCAATGAAACTTTGCACAAGTGAATGTTACTTATGTATTTTATTATGCATACAGTATGACACGTTAGAAAAGTAAAGAAACAAAGCTAGACCTAAACATTCCTTGAAATTCTATTTACATAAATTCAGAAAAACTAAGCGATTCAAAACATATTTTTTAAGTTACCACGTGAGCGCATTGCTACTGACAACAAAATGTTCATCCGTTTACGCGACCAAGAAATTGAAGGTCAAACACACTTTTACATATATCTGGTAAAGTTTACATATGTAAGTCACGAGGACACCATAAATTATTGTCAGTATCATAATACTCATGGGGGCATTTAAAATGATGTTTTGTGTTCTTTAGTTTTTGTGAATTTATGTAAATAGAAATTGAGGGAATGTTTAGATCTCGCTATTTTTCTTTACTGTTCTAACGTGTCTTACCATCTGCTAAATAAAGATACATTATTAAAATACATTTGCGCAAAGTTTCATTTAACAGCATTTTGCCGTTATTGGGATTTTGATAATTTTCTTTTTATCGATGAATAGGATTGGGAGGTGTGTGGCAATCCCTTAAACACCGTGTGCTTAAATACACCAATAAGTGTAATTGCTACCATGCTAAAATATGGTTGCTATCTCAAATGTTGATTTTATTTTATTTAAGTAAAAATTATTTCCTTTTAAATTCAATATTTAATGTGTTACCTAATTTTAAAGTTTATTGTCATAATCAGTTCGATACTTAGTTGCATAATTGACATCTTTAATTCTTTGTAAGCGGTTTGACAATTTTATTACCTATAAGATGTAGATATCCCTTATAGTTGTCATGGAAATGATTGCCCGAGGCAGATACATAATCAGAAGTTTAGGGATTTTATAACTGCATCAGGACATTCTACTTTTAACTCTTCTACAAGAAACATCTAAATTTTACATAAGAGCGAAGGATTACCGCTCATAAATAAGGATTACCTTAACTTCATTTTATTAATAGTGTTTTATATTTGACATTTATTCGCAAGTGAAAACCTTGCTCAGGATAACCTGAAAAAAATATTGTGAACATTAATTTATTGTTATTCGACGTTATAAATAATCAATTTGAAAACAAAGAAATAAACAAAGAAACTTTACACGTGTTCCTTACTTCGACGGAAACTCGAGTTTAAACCGGTTATATAATTGCAGTTAATATTATCACTTTCGAAATATTTCGACAATAGTAACATACATGTTAAAGTTTTTTAGTACAAATGTAATCAGTTATTTTCTTAGTAATAGGACACCAAAAACAATAACTATGGCTAGTATGGATGGTGGAACTATGAGAACATGAAGAAAACGACACAATGCATTCGAATTACGCTGTCACTTACGATTGGTCAAACCCTTGTAGAATAAAATGCTCTCCTCTTCACATGGGGCTGATCCAAAACCCAGTTGCTTTAACTTCAGTTCGATAACCTTATCTTCAGGGGCCTATAAAGGAAAATGTAAAAGTTAAATAAGTTTTTCATTTTTTGTAATTTAAACTAAACTAGATGAAATAGTGACGTTCTATACTAACCCAAATTTCTAAACCGCCACCTAATATAAGCGGAATTTTCTAAGTCGTCTTGTAAGCTATTCTAAAGAAAATTGGGATGAAGAATAACGTAAATTATTTTATTAAAACAAATGATGCGTGTGTGTCTTATATTCATTATTCTTCATCCCAATTTTCTTTAGAATAGCTTAAAAGACGGCTTAGAAAATTCCAGTTATATTAGGTGGCAGTTTAGAATTTTGGGCAAGTATATGTTGATTACGTGTTTGATGTTAGGAAATTATTACAGCAAACATTATTCGTTGGGTAGGAGCATGTGTAACTCAACATATTTGTTTCCTGTATATTTAGTTATTTTTCTATTTTTGTTATATGTGTCTTCTATCTGAATAATTTTGACTCAGATCAAGACCCCGGATCTATATTTCTCACATATTTTTTTTTAAATAAACTCAATAATTTAAAAGACACGTTGATATACTAGTACCTCAATTCTGTAAAAGCAACTTGCACCAACACCTTTTTTGTTGAATATCTTGGACTTTTCCCAACCAACGATACTACTGTTACACTTTGATTCATCTGTATTGACTGTAAAGAATTGGCTTCATGTTAAAATATTGTCAGTTAAATGTTTCCTAAACAATTTTAACTTAAATCTGCACAGATATTTTCAATTGGCACTAGTCCATTATGGTAGAAGGTACTCGCAAGCAACAATCCTATTCGATCTCCAACAACGCGAACACAAAAGGCAACTGGTAAAAGTTCATTATAAGCTCAGTGATTTTTAAATACAAACCCAAAAGTAAAAGATACTCATTTGTTCCAAATTGGCAGGATACAAGGTTATTGTAGGGTGAAAGCCATGACATTTATCTCGTCCGATTTCAGGGTTTGGCACAATCTAGGACTCGTCCTTGACCCGAGGATAGAGTGATATGATTAAGTGCGAGGAAGTTCTCGTCCATGCAAGTCAAAATCACCAGGTTTTTAACTAATAAAAAGTTATTGTTTGAGATATGCCTCGAGAATGGTCTTATCTTGAATCTGGTTTCCGCGCAACATGAGAGCTGATCCGACATGAAGTTTTAAGCCCACCATGAGTGTCAATTGACATTTTCAAGTGTCCGCTTAAGGGCTTACTACACTCCTACCCAGCACGTTCATCGATAAAAAGAAAATAATGCCGTTATAATAAATCTTAGCACTAATGAGTGTTACTAAATGTAACAGTGTTATTTTGTTTCTTCTCTTTTCCTCTCTACTTTTTTGGCTGTGTGGGGAGGCTGTGTATGCTGGATGTGGCCATTCCTGATATGCATATTTCTTTTTTTGACAGTGTTTGAGGATATATTGCCGGTCTGGGTGTCATATTACCCGAGCCGAGGCGACCCTTTCAAAAAACCAAATAATTGTTTTATTATACTGCAAAGCCTTTTTCAGTCAAAAGATTTTTAGAAAACTTTTTTTTTTCATTTATTTCGCTTATTTATTTCCGGACGGCATAGCTCCCCGCTGAGAACCTCAATTGAAATTTACCTGTTTGACGTCATTGATCTACCTGTATGACGTCACTACCACAAAGTTTAGACATTTATTTTGAAAAATTAAGAATGATCTGATCGTTTTCAACATTAAAAAACGCGACAAATTATTTTCTGTTGTAATGTAAGTAATCCATATGCATACCGCTTAATAAATAAGGACATAGGCTTAAGGTTTTAGAACTCTAATATGCACTTTTGCAGATTGGGATTTTGCTGTTTTCATTTCCAAATATTTACACCTTTATTTTCACTACTTCAATATCCTTTACCGGACGAGTGAAGGTCAATCTTCAATAACACCGTTAGCCTTATCACCGCACAATGGTAAGCACTTTCCATTTTCTAGAATTTTCATTGGTTTAAAAAAATTTCACATTAGTTCTTTCTAACATCCCGCCAAAATAATGCAACGTCAGCGACGTTACACATTAATGACGTCACTGACGTCATACATTTTGGCGTCAAAATTAAACACATAATAAATAACGGTTTTTACTTAGACTATCATTTACTCGCATAGATAGTACTGACTGTGATACAAATTTGATGTTTGTTGTGAAATATTACGTTTTTCTGTATGTAAATGTTTGAAAAAACGGATGAATGTGTTCAATAAACATGGAACTATTTTTGGTCGTAGAATGATTTTTTTTTATTTGAGTAAATAGGCGGACTAGTCCAAATGCCAAACCCGGGGTAAGAAATGTTTTAAACAACATTTCGAAATTAGTAAAAAGTATATATTTTATATTAAATTTAGAAACAAAATGATAAAATGAGGTGTAAATATAAGTAATAAATTTCGTGTTTGATAAGTTCACCGAGTCTTGAACGTCATTAGGGCTGGTTAAAGCACGCGTGGAGTCCTTCGGACTCCACACACTTTAACCAGCCCTAATGACGTTCAAGACTCGGTGAACTTATCAAACACGAAATTTATTCCTTAAGTAGAATCTACATCCATTTAGACATCTAAACACGAGTTTTAAAAACATTTACCGTGCGTAACTCGAGAAATTTAGTATTTTAGAAGGGGACCCTCTGTTTCGAAAAACAGGCTGTAAAATCAAACATACTAGAAGCTAAATTCATCTCTATTTCTTTGAAACCTTGTAAAATATTGTAAAATAAAGGCTAGTTGTATAAGGACATCATATCTGAACAGGAAAAACAAGCATTATGTTTAGAATTTATTTCTAACACTTTATAAAGTGACTTTTTTAAAGTGTACCCTATCTTCGGAAATGCACATTTTTCTGATCTGCAAAAATTAAGCAAGTTTTTATATGTGAGTTTTGTGGATGTTTGATGCAGTATAATAATTGTGTTATACATTTAAATTATTTGCAATGTGTATAGAATCAAATATTCTAACACGATCCGCCAGCGCTTTCCTATAAACGTATAGGAAAACAACCGTGTTTTATTCTACAACAAAATATGGCTATTCCATTTCACCCCCACCGTAATAAATAGTCCGTGACGTCATTTACTTACTCCCGGCTTTTCCGAATCGCTGTAAATAGCATATCGAAACCAGACTTATACGTCATTTTACTACGATGAATAGCGTTCACGTGGTGTAAACATTGTAGTAAAACTGACCTACTTAGCGTCTGTACGAGCCTTTAACGATGGCATCTCTTAAAACGGGTACTATATGTACACTGAAAGGTTCAAATCAGGACTGGAGAATAATAAGAACTCAATTTGACGGTACAGTGAACAAATATGTAATTCAATCCACATTTTCTGGAGAGATCAAGTCAGCATTCATCTTTGAACTGTTCCCAAAGAACACTCAGACATACAAGGAACTCAATGATTTCTTTCAAAAGCAAGCTAATCAGAACCTAGCAGAATTAGAAGACATAGGTTTGGACTTTTTTGATGACAGCTTCTTCTTTGAAGAAATAAATGCCGGTACTGACTTAACCTCAGTCAAAGAAATCCTTCCTCCCCAACCAAAGCGGTTTAAGCAGACTTCAGCTGCAGATGTAGAGAGGCTGAGAGGTCAGACTACAGAAAAAACAACTGATCAAGGTACAAAATGGGCTGTTGGTCTGTTGAAAGGTAATTAATGATGGTACCTTATTTTGAAATAGGTGCTTTACTGTTCTAAGTCAAAATAGAAAACTGCCAAATCAAAGAAAATGCAAAATCTACATTTAAGGAATGATTCTTATTCTGGTGCGGTTCATGCAGATTGGACGTGCACGCGAGAGCTGGCAAAGCGATAGCGCTTTTTGGTAAATTTGCCAGCTCTCGCGTGCACGTCCAATCTGCATGAACCGCACTAAAATAAGAATCATTCCTTATATTTACATTTTATTCATTTTTTTCTTTAAAAAAACTTAAGTCGAACGCTTTCAAAAATTAGTATTAAGTGAAAAGGGTGAGTAATACGTGGGAGTTTTCAATAGTAACAGCCATGACGTTACTGACGTCATTACGGGTCATGCGGTTTATGCAAAATAACCCGAATTAGTCTAAACGAAGAAATCAATATGAATGTAAATATAATACTGTGTAGTTCTATCAATAGTCTCAAATTTCCCGAACAGAAAAATACAGTAAAATTTCGTAAAGTTGTAAATGTATGGCAGTGTCCTGTTTTTGAGTTACCAGTATGGATAGCCTATATTAGACAGTACATACTGAATTGGAACAATGGGAAACTCCCAATTTATCAATAGAGTTCGAGTGGCTGATGCTCGACGTTAAGAAGTTTTACTGTATTATCATGTCTTTAAAATTAAGTTATATTGTTACTATTCCTAAAGAGGCATTAAACTAAGCATCTTGATTACAGAATGCTGCAGTGACACTAAAATTTCCTATTATTTGCAAGTTTACTGTTCAGACATTACCGTACAGTACGGATTTGGAAGTGTCAGTGTTACCATATTCTTCCATCCAATTTCTAAACAAATTTATACGATTACCAATAAATTGTATGTCACTGTTAATGGCTGCTAGTCGCATCTTTCTGTCCAGGTTAAAAAAATATGTCTTTAATTTTCACAAGTCCTGAATAAATTAATGAAACACTGAAACACATCTTTCTCTGACAAATATTCCTACAATGTTTTTTTCAGTGTGGTTATCTGAGAATGGATTTACCAATAGTTTTGAGAGCCTGGCACCTGTCGAGCTTGATTCCGTCCTTCAGCAGTTTTATGCCTCGTTACAAAGTAAAAAGGCCAAGGAATATTCAAAATCTGCTCTCGTGGGCATTCGCGCTGGCATCAACCGTCACTTGACAAGCCCACCACACTCCCGACTGTTGAATATAATGAAGGACAGAGACTTCATGTTGTCCAACCAAGTGTTGACCGGCTTGATAAAAGGCCTCAAAAGAGAAGGGAAGGATATGTCTAAACACAAGAATCCAGTGTGTGAGGAAGACCACCAAAAATTGTACGAATGTGGAGTTTTTTCCCTAGACACTCCTGAAACTTTGCAGAATAAAATTATTTATGAACTTATTGCACACTTTGGTAGGAGGGGCAGAGAAGGGTTACAGTCCTTAGCAAAAGATTCTTTTGTTTTTAAAACAGATGTCAAAGGGCGCCAATATGTCACACTGAATTTCAATGAAGCTGACAAGACGCATCATGGTATTGATTCAAGGGAGCAGGTAAAAGAACCTAGAATGTATGGAACGGGTGATGCATTCTGTCCGCTGAAATCATTCCAAAAATATCTGTCCAAATTAAATCCAAACTGCAATCGTTTCCTGCAAAGACCTGTACGCAAGTTTCACTGCCATGATGAGTCTGCCAGCTGGAACGAAAATGCTCCCCTTGGTGTGAATAAAGTTAACTCTTTCATGTCCAATCTGTCCGACAAAGCGCAACTGTCCAAACGATACACAAATCACTGCATTCGGGCTTTTGTCATGACGCATCTCCATCAGAAAGGTTTCTCTAATCAGGCTATTATGTCTCTCACTGGTCACAGGAATGTCCAAAGTCTCACTTCCTACATCAAACCACATGATGATGAGAAATTGCAAATAAGCAATGCACTAACTTATAACACAAGCTCCAAGGACCTGACTAAATTATCCAGTGCAACATCAACTGATGTAGCCATTGTGTCAGCACAGCCACAGCAAAATTCACTTGCTTCTCATGTGACACAAATGTCCAATGTCAGCAACATGTCAAACTTGCAAACAAACCAGGTCACAGATGTTCGAGAAATTAGCATTTTCTCCGGACAGATAACATCCAGTAATATCACTGTCAATTATTACTCCAAGTAAAATGTCTATTCATGCTATGTCGACGCCTTGACATTAAATATTCACGTATTTTTTGTTTAAATTTTAAGCCGTTGAAACAAGGGCCGATCGAGAAGATATCCGGGACCGATATCCGAAGGTTTCCAAATGGTTAATTCATGTTTTTCTTGCTGATTTACAATAAATGCTGTCCGATAACATTATACATACTGTTTAGATATGATTTTTGTGTAATATAAAATATGTTTCACAACTGGAAATAAACTGAAATTGGAATAAAGAGAAAAATACGAATTTTCTTTTCTATTACACAGGGGGGTAAAATGTAATAGCCGTTCGCCGAATAACAAGTGTACTCGTCCTAGCTTTCCGAAAAGAAGTCCATAGGATAGAACGACAACTGCATTGAATTATTCATGTTAGAATCGAAATAATACATTTCTGACTGTGTTTTATCGCAGAATAAAATATGGGTACTCGTTTGATGCGTCGTAATTAAATCACTCGTGCTAACGCACTCGTGATTTAATTACTACGCATCAAACTCGTACCCATATTTTATTCTGCGATAAAACACAGTCAGAAATGTATTATTTCTTAAATAAAAAAGAGCACCTCACCGGTTTCGTTTACATTTTTTTTGGCCTACAAAATAGGTGCCTTGTCTTAGACCAAACGGTAAAAAAACAAAGGGCTTGGTTAACGAATAGTGATTTTTATACCCCCTCAAATTTTTTGAAAAACAATCAATCAGCCAAATACGCAAGCAATCAGCCATGCTCGTTAAAATTTAACCTCAAAAAAGTAATTTTGGCAACCTTAACGATAGCAACCGAAGCATTCTTTTAAAGGAAAAAATCATCGTGCAAACAAATAAAATTAGTTTAATAAGACAAGTATCACAAAATTACTGTTCAATTATAGAAACAATAAAATAGCAACATTTTCCTAAATGAAAGTACAGATTCCATAATCATTTTAGTTTCATGTGGTGATTCTGTTGCTGTATTTTAAAAGATTCAATATTTTGTAATAATATCATTACAATATTTCAGTTTTCGTGGCTACTAAATGAAGATGAAGAATAATAACAATATTTCCGAATATTAAACCTATTGATTATACCATTTTCTCCAAAAATTTCCTCACAATAATTGAAAAAAAAGAAAAAGGGGAAAAAAGTTCCTCTCCCGAGGATTGAACCGGGTCCGTCAAAATGAACAGACCTGAGCGTTACCGCTACGCCACGGAGGATTGATCAAACAATGGTCAATTTTACATAACTTCTATTCATAACTCAGTGTTGTTCGTCTATAGACTTATTTTGAGTATTTGTTTTGAAAATATTTTTTTTACTTTACATCAATTTATATCCGCACTTTGTTATTATTGATTTAGTTATTAATGACGTCATAATCGCGGGAAAACCTAAAGAGTAGACTCATTTTACGAAAAATACTATCAACCGGAAAAGTACGAATCAGCGTTCGGAAAAAACGAATTAGTGACGGCATAAGTCGATGTTTTGCGGAAATATTACAGTTCTAAAATCTTAATATGACATTTCATCAAAATTCACAACAATATGGCGGACGACAACAAAAGGTGGGAGACCAGAGTGGGAATTAAGGCACGTGCATTCATATCTACGGCCGAGCCGTTAAACGGATACACATCAACGGCAAAATATCCAATCAAATTCAAGGAAATTTCTTTGCAGTCAAATAAATCTGACTACCTAAGGACTGTTATAATTATTGATTTATTTTGTAGAATCTTTTCTAAAATCAGCAAAAAACCCTGCTTTATTTATTTTTGTTTCAAAAGGGTTAACATATATTTTATTGGTAGCATATTCCGATTAAAGTTTGTCTCAGTTTATTTGTGGTATTTTGAATAATGTAAAAGCTACAACTAAAGTCTACGTTATTTGGGATCATCCCTCGTAGGTAACATAGTTTTTTTAGCTAAGGTCCCTTTGGATCTACACTCAGTCTGTAAATCGGAACTCAGTTGGTTTTGTCGCTCTGTCAAATGCCATAAGTACTCGACAGATCATGATATATGTACCTGGTACAGAGTCGATCAGGAACTTGAATCCTCGATGTTCGTATGACACATCCGACTTGAACTGTATGACGATCTCCTCGCCGGCTGTTATGTAGGTGAACGGGTTGTGACCACAGAACTTACTGTTCTTGAGGTTCTTCTCTCTTAATTCTACATAGTCCCATCTGTATTAATGTGTTTTTTTAGAAAACAAATGACACATTCTACATATTTTAAAGGGAGATGTGCAGGGTCGAGCAGGTGTACTCGGTAAAATCGTAAACAGATCGATCTATGTAACACTTACGTGTACTTTTCTCTAAACTCTACATTTCAAACCTTCCAGGATGAAGTTTTCGGTTAATTTTTCCATTTTAACGGACCTGAAAACAATCCACTGAAGAAATCGCTATACAAAAATACATTCTACATTTAGCGATCATTCCATATTTAACTCATCCCTGAGCTTACTATTCGTGGTGGCCCAGGCATTTTGAACCAGATTGCGACGTGGATAGTCGGCAAGGTACACCGAATGCGTATTTTGGTTAAAGTGATCACGTGACAATCCAAAAAACCGCGGGAAAAACAAAAACAGCTAACCTATGCGCGTCACATAGGCTAGGAAACACCATTATATATATATATATAATATTGGTTTGAAATATTTCGGGTGTTAATCAACATTTGAGCTTCAAATAATGATATTCAACTGATTAATACCCTTTTCGCAAATCTGCTCCATTCATCAGTCCTGCACATCTCCATTTAAAGAATATATTAAAATACGTTTTGTTGTTTCTAAGTTTTTTTTCTGACCTCCTTCAACCAGCTTATGTAAAATTTAAAAGATCAACTATTATTTCATTGTTTTTAAAGACATCATATCGTCATTTGTTAAAATAGTTGTGAAGGTAACTTTAAATGCCATCGAACGTGACATTTTATAACCATATTGCAGGTTTGATTTGATTGAGCCTGTTCATGTGCTGTAACGGAATAGCTTATAACTGCCCTAGCGGCCTGGCCTCGAGTTCTAGCCACCCGGACTCATATACATAAAAAAGAAACTTTAAAGGCGACCGAACACGACAAATTGAATACAGAACGCTCGGTTTGGTTGAGCCAGTTCATGGGCAGTTTTGGAAATACATTTTACTGCCCCGTCGCTTGAACTACTATCTGACTTCCTTTGGATAACACTGTGGAACTTATTTAATCAAGTAGTAATCAATAAAAAAAGGCGACGATTATTATATGAACTCATCAAGAGTTCCCAGTAGCAGAAAAAGTATACTTACGCACACTCTTCACTTTGTTCTACCCTGAAGTATTCTGAAGTTATAATCATGTTATTGCCTTCTGGTGTTTTTACGCACCATGTGTAGTCTTCATTTGCCCTGGAAGTAAATCTCGTGAATCTGAAAATTGCTATTATGAAAAAGTTCAACACAAATAATAAAAAATATGTTGTTAGAATAATTAGTTCCTAACACAATTGTCAAGGAAAGTCACACCAAATATATATAAAAAAATGGTTCATCATACGTGGTTATAACGTCCCTATCCGGCAAGTCTGAGTTTGGAAAAAACTAGAAGCCACATTTAGCATTTTATATCCTTTCCGCGCCTGACCCTGTTTTCCGGACGGACGTGTCGAAATTTTAAGCTACTAAAACCCGACACCGATTTCTTGTCGAGCACCCGTAACGTACAAATACGTATGCTTTTTTCACGATTTTTAAACCCGTGACGGAAATCTACGTAAGAAAATTGAAATTCCCGTTGATAAGCGAATGTTTGAATAAAACATACATGCTTTTGTGCGTTACAGGTATTCTACCTTTTAATGAAATTCGGATTTTTTAACATGATTTGAAGCCCTATTAAACAAGAGTAAAACACGTTATTAACGTTACGGTCTTTGTTCTGTAAAAAATGTGAAATATGCAAATCAAGAATACATGTAGTTCGTAAAAATCCCGAATCTCGACGCTGTGTTACGTTTTGGATGAAACCAAATCGAAAAATTCCGATTGTCGATGGACTGTAACTGAAAATTCTGTAAATCAATATATCTAATAATCAGTCATACATTTTATGCCATTGCAAAATAATATCATTTTTAAGTAGTTACTATGTAGATATAATAATTTTTTATACATAATGGATAACTGTTTTTGAGGAACTTTTTTATCATGATTTCTTATGATACGCAGTGTGACGTATTACTTAAGAGGCATCGATGCAGTGGAAACGCTTACAATATATTGGAATGTGCACAAAAGTTTTAACTCAAAAAGGTATTTGTTTGTATATTGTCGGTAATATCTTCTCTCCAAGGTATCATTTAATAATCCTCTTTGTTCATGAGTTTTAGTTTTGTGGCTATGACAATGTCTAAATTAGTGCCCGCGCTACATTGTACTTAATAGCATTATTACGTGTTCATAATATTTGTTAGAAAACGGAGTCAATACATTACCTGTAAAATTCTGTATTATTGTATAGTTCCGTCCGAAGCTGGATAAAGGCTGAACCTCCTTCTGCAATTTGAATTTCTTCGTCACACGATGCTGACAGAAACAATAATTGAAATAAGTTGTGACATCTGAGAAACAAATATGCAGATCTGGTTGAATATATCAACCGTACAAGTTTTAGCTTTCCAAAAAGCTAGTCGGTCATTGGCAGATAAATTATCAGAATAAGTATGAATTCGTGCTTGCATTTACTTTTTGACCAATAGAAGTCAAGGCTATGTCCAGTTTTCTGCCGATCATTGTCAAGTAGATTGTAACTGACAAACTATTTGTGAATTTAGTTGTCCATTGCTGTTACTCTAAAGCATGGAAACAAAAGTGGTGTTTGATTTTTTGAAACATGAACAAGACGTGTACCGCCAAAATACATTAATGTTAAAAATGTTTCTAGTAGACCTAATTTATTGCTGTTAAATCATTTTATTTCGCGCGGCTTTAATTTTCTCGTATTTCGCGCTATGGCAAGATCGCGATATTCAACCCCAGCAAAATTAAACTTTTAACAGTGTTTCTTTTAGGAAAAAACAGTTGCGCTAATTCATATCGCCGCGAAGTTATTATTTACTTGTTTTGCGCGAAAATTCGTCCCCGCGAAATAAAATGATACTACAGTATTTTATTCATGTATTTTATGTAGAAATAATGACGTTCTTTAAGCACCAACGAGTTTGAATTAAATATGTTATATTAACACGAATGCTCACAGAGATACCATAGAACTTTCCACAGTCGATGCTTATTTGAACAGTGAGCAGTATTCGTTACCAACATTCATTAAGTGTAGTTATAGTTGAGTCTGCAGGTCTGGTCAAACTTGAAGTTGATGAGCGTTAGAAGAAGTAAACAATAAGTTAGGATGTTAATGCATTTATTATTTTCACTTAAGCTTTATGCTGCTCATATTTGTAGTTTGTGTTAGAACGATTTTCTCTGAAACTTGTACAGAAACTCGTGAAGCACTATTTGTATTTAAATTAATTTATGAAAGTCTCGATTGTGTTACATTTTTTCACAATTATTTCTTTACTTTAAAGGATTGGTTTTCATTGCTTTCATTGATTCTAGTAGATCGCGATTACATAAAATGATAGTGAGTGAAGGTGTTGTCTACCTTACTGTACCGAAACCAGATCCATTATATTGCATGTGTATGTGAAAGCAGACATCGGGGTCAGGGGTATCCCCGGAAATCTTTTAAAAGTTAAACTTAGTTTGGATTGCAACTGCGCCGAGTCCAATCGTTGACTATTATTTTGACGAATTGGCACTAAAAATTGAAGACCTGAATATACTTACTTCAGGTATGAGTTGCTTTGGTATATTGTTCACGAATTTCAGAGTTCTCTTGCAAACGGTTTTTCTTTTCTTTTAGTATGTGCTTGGTAATTGGAACATGAGTTAGACTAAATTTAGCTTGCAAACATTAGTACATCTTTAGCTAAATACATTTCTTCACTAAAATCTAGGAGACAATAAGTATTTCCCCAAAATTCATTGTTGAAATTTTAGCCACTTTTCGCCCTTTGCAATGTTTGCGAGCCATTAAAATAGATGAACATGTAACTTTGAAAACCACCGAACACGACAAATATGAAAATATGGCAGGCTCGGTTTGACTGAGACTGTTTAAGAGTTTTTAGCAAAAACATAAAATACCGCATCGTAATCAGTTCTCCACCTTGGATTTCAAAAGGACAGGGAAATAGATAAAGCTCAAAAATCAGGGCAGTCTTTGCGCATCAAGCTCAAAATTAGGCACTGTTATGCAATTGATACTACCCTGGCACTCTAAACGTGTAATCATAAAGTGCAATTAACCTCCTGTGGCCATCCTTTTCGTTAATCTCTGACGTTCGTAGCTAATTATACCTTTCGACGACTGTCTTTTAGCGTACCGCCGCCTCATTGACTATGCTTATGATTTTAGAGAAAAAAATGCCCATGCTGATCTCCTATGTTAAATAATTGTCATCTCACGTTCGCTAAACCTCCGGTTATTTCTGAAAACATTCACCCAATTGCACTGGATATCGCAAACAAATTGCAAAATCCCTGACCTCCCTCAGTTTACTTTAAACAATGGTCATCTCACATTCGCTAAACTTGTTAACTTCTAAGAACATTCACAACATTTGCACTGGAAATCACAAAAAAGCAAGATCTCTCTTTAAACGTCAATTTTTTTACAATTAAGAAAAGTTCTGAGCATTTGCTTCGTCTTAAATGCTTATGTAAAACATCTTGTCATATGCTATAAGCCTCCACTATTTTACGACCATATGTTTGGTGATTTATACCACAAGTTAGAAACATTTTAATATGAACGTATGAGTGAAAGTTTTCATCAATTTTCAAAGTGAACGCTGACAGGAGTTTTTTGAGACCTGCATTATTTCATATAACATTTACATACACATATATTGGCATCATTAAAACAAACAACAACAACAAAAAAAACAACAAGAAATTGTGCAAGATCCTGTAATATATCACAAGTTGAAGTTTTAAATAGATAGCAATACCAACATTCTAACGAAATTGTTGAGGATCAGAATAAAAATTATAATCCGTTCGAGTCCCTGTCAGGCTGCTGTTGCAAAATGATAAGATATATCACCGGAAATATATATAAGTAAATTTATTTTGTATGACATCAAATAAAAATTAAGCGCTTTTATTTCAAAGCGTCTTAAAGTTTGAACTTCAGTGCCATGTTTTTTTGTAGTTAAAGGATATGCTAATGACCGACTAGCTTTTTGTAAACTTTTGTTTACAGACAGGATTTCCCGCCAAAGTCGGATATTCATTACTCTCTAAGAAAAACATAAACGGTTTGTTGCTTTTGACGAACAAAATCAAGATAATTTAACTAATCTATTTCATATATGGCATCATCCTGAACAATTGTTTTATTCAAATAAAGGATCAGTTCAACTTGTTTGCAACTAAAACTTTTGCTGTAAAGGTTAGAATCACGTGACTTTCTAAATAAAGACGAATAACATTATTTCTATTCGCTGTAGAAAATACAACATACGTATGTTTACATCATTTAACATGTCGTATAGATGAGCTCAATTTCTGATTTGCCGTAACTACAGTGTTCAGATATTGTTTCATCAACATTTAAAAGACTTTTCCTGCAAGTAGGGGGAACGAAATAGCATTCGCAAGCTTTAGACGGGCGGCTTTGTCTAAAGTGACCACGTCCGGTGCCGCTGTTAACCGGTGTTACCCTTCAAAGTTCAAGTTTGGTCCATTATAATATGTCGGTCATCCTGATGACCGACAATTAGAAATATTAAATGGGACCATCAATCCTGCATATGGTAGTTAGAAAGTTATGACATTATTATTGGCATAAGAATTTAGAATCGGATTATTATGCTAAATAGTAAACGTTAAAGGCGACAGTGACTGAAGCTCGATGATGAGCTTGGCTGAGATGGAGTACTCGGGATATTTAGCATTCAAAACCTAGCTAATGACAAAAAGACACGCTCTGTCAAAGCGGCAAACTGCGCTTGGAGACTCCGGGATTCATAACCTCTAGAATCAATATTAACTCAAGGACTCGGTGACCCAAAGCTTCTAGAGCCCTGTGACCCAAAGTCTCCAGAGTTAAGGTTAGCTCGAGGATTAAGGACACAAAGCCTCCAGATACTAGCTAAGCTCAAGGACTCTGGGACTCAAACCCTCCAGAGCTAAGGTAACCTCGATTGCATGGGGATATAAAGCCGCAAGAGCTTTGCTTAGCTCGAGGACTCGGGAACACAAAGCCTCCAGAGCTTAGCTTAACCCGAGAAAACAGATTCACAGCATCCAAAGATTAGATTAGTTAGATGATTGTTACCAAATACTCCATGCTTCGGAGCCTAGATTAGATCCTTAGCTAAAGGACACTGTGACCAAAGGCTTCAGAGCCTAGATTAGCTAGAGGACACTGTAACCAAAAGCTTCAGGGCCTAGATTAGCTACAGGACACTGTGACCGAAAGCTTCAGGGCTTATAAAAGCAAGAGGACACTGTGACCTCATGCTTCAGAGCTTAGATTAGCTAGAGGACCCTGTGACCAAATGCTTTAGAGCTTAGATTAGCTAGAGGACACTGTGATCTCATGCTTCAGAGCTAAGATTAGCTAGAGGACACTGTGACCAAAAGCTTCAGGGCTTAGATTTGCTAGAGGACACTGTGACCAAAAGCTTCAGGGCCTAGATTAGCTAGAGGACCCTGTGATCAAAGGCTTCAGGGCTTATATTAGCAAGAGAACACTGTGGCCTCATGCTTCAGAGCTTAGATTTGCTAGAGGACACTGTGACCAAAAGCTTCAGGGCCTAGATTAGCTAGAGGACCCTGTGACCAAAGGCTTCAGGGCTTATATTAGCAAGAGGACACTGTGGCCTCATGCTTCAGAGCCGAGATTAGCTAGAGGACACTGTGACCAAATGCTTCAGAGCCTAGATAAGCTAGAGGACCCTGTGACCTCATGCTTCAGAGCCTAGATTAGCTAGGGGACAGTGTGACCAAGTGCTTCAGAGACTAGATTAGCTAGAGGACACTGTGACCAAATGCTTCAGATCCGAGATTAGCTTGAGGACACTGAGACCGAATGCTTCAGAGCCTAGATTAGCTAGAGGACCCTGTGACCAAATGCTTCAGAGCCAAGATTAGCTAGAGGACCCTGTGACCTCATGTTTCAGATCCGAGATTAGCTAGAGGACACTGTGACCAAATGCTTCAGAGCCTAGATTAGCTAGAGGACCCTGTGACCTCATGCTTCAGAGCTTAGATTTGCTAGAGGACACTGTAACCAAAAGCTTCAGGGCCTAGATTAGCTAGAGGACCCTGTGACCAAAGGCTTCAGGGCTTATATTAGCAAGAGGACACTGTGGCCTTAAGCTTAAGAGCCGAGATTAGCTAGAGGACACTGTGACCAAATGCTTCAGTTCTTATATTAGCAAGAGGACACTGTGGCCTCATGCTTCAGAGCCAAGATAAGCTAGAGGACAGTGTGACCAAGTGCTTCAGAGACTAGATTAGCTAGAGGACCATGTGACCTCATGCTTTAGAGCCTAGATTAGCTAGGGGACAGTGTGTCCAAATGCTTCAGAGCCAAGATTAGCTAGAAGACACTGACCAAATGCTTCAGAGCTAAGATAAGCTGGAGGACACTGTGACCAAATGCTACAGAGCCTAGATTAGCTGGAGGACCCTGAGACCGAATGCTTCAGACCCTAGATTAGCTAGAGGACCCTATGAATGAATGCTTCAGAGCTTAGATTAGCTAGAGGACATTACGATCAAATGCTTCAGAGCCTAGATTAGCTAGAGGATCATGTGACCAAATGTTTCAGGGCCTAGATTAGCTAGAGGACATTAAAACCAAATGCTTCAGAGCCATTAGCTAGAGGACCCTGTGGCCTCATGCTTGAGGGCCTTAATTAGCTAGAGGACACTGTGACTAAATGCTTCAGAGCCTAGATTTTCTAGAGGACACTGTGACCAAATGCTTCAGAGCCTAGATTAGCTAGAGGACATTAAAACCAAATGCTTCAGAGCCATTAGCTAGAGGACCCTGTGGCCTCATGCTTGAGGGCCTTAATTAGCTAGAGGACACTGTGACCTTATACTTCAGAGCGTAGATTAGCTAGAGGACCATGTGACCAAATGCTTCAGAGCCTAGATGACCTAGAGGACACTGTGACCAAATGCTTCAGAGCCTTAATTAGCTAGAGGATCTTGTGACCAAATGCTTCAGGGCCTAGATTAGCTAGAGGACATTAAAACCAAATGCTTCAGAGCCTAGATTAGCTAGAGGACCCTGTGACTTCATGGTTCAGAGCCTAGATTAGCAGGAAGACACTGTGACCAAATGCTTCAGACCCTAGATTAGCTAGAGGACCCTATGACCAAATGCTTCAGAGCCTAAATTAGCTAGAAGACACTGTTACCAAATGCTCAGCTTAGCTTCGCTAGATAATTGTAATCAATAGCCTTCAGAGCCAAGATAAGTTATATGATTGTTACCCAAAGCATTCAAAGCCTAGATTAGAGGACCCTTTTACCAAGGCCTCTAGTGCCTAGATGAGCTAGCTGACCCTGTAAGCAAAGCTCTAGAGCCTAGATTAGCTCGATGTCCATGTGACCAAAGCCTTGAGAGCCTAGATTAGCTAGAGGACCCTGTGACCAAAGCCTTTAGAGCCTAGATTAGCTAGAGGACCCTGTGACCAAAGCCTTTAGAGCCTAGATTAGCTAGAGGCCCCTGTGACCAAAGCCTTTAGAGCCTAGATTAGCTAGAGGCCCCTGTGACCAAAGCCTTTAGAGCCTAGATTAGCTAGAGGACCCTGTGACCAAAGCCTTTAGAGCCTAGATTAGCTAGAGGCCCCTGTGACCAAAGCCTTGAGAGCCTAGATTAGCTAGAGGACCCTGTGACCAAAGCCTTTAGAGCCTAGATTAGCTAGAGGCCCCTGTGACCAAAGCCTTTAGAGCCTAGATTAGCTAGAGGACCCTGTGACCAAAGCCTTTAGAGCCTAGATTAGCTAGAGGCCCCTATGACCAAAGCCTTTAGAGCCTAGATTAGCTAGAGGACCCTGTGACCAAAGCCTTTAGAGCCTAGATTAGCTAGAGGCCCCTGTGACCAAAGCCTTTAGAGCCTAGATTAGCTAGAGGACCCTGTGACCAAAGCCTTTAGAGCCTAGATTAGCTAGAGGCCCCTGTGACAAAAGCCTATAGAGCAAAGATTAACTAGATAACCATGTTACCAAAGCCTCTTGATCCAAAATTGTTAGAGGACCTTGTGATCAAGCCTTTAGAGCCTAGATAAGCTAGAGGACCGTGTGACCAAAGCTTCTTAACCCTAGATTAGTTAGAGGACGCTATGACCAAAGCCTCAAGAGCCAAGATTAGCTAGAGGACCATGTGACCAAAGCCCCTGGACCCTAAATTAGTAAGAGGACCCTGTGACCAAGCCTCTAGAGCCTAGATTAGTTAGAGGACCCTGTGACCAAAGCCTCTAGAGCCTAGATTAGTTAGAGGATTCCTGACCAAAGCCTCAAGAGCCAAGGTTAGCTAGAGGACCATGTGACCAAAGCCTCTGGACCCTAAATTAGTTAGAGGACCCTGTGACCAAAGCCTCTAGAGCCTATATTAGCTAGAGGACCATGTGACTAAAGCCTCTGGACCCTAAATTAGTTAGAGGACCCTGTGACCAAATCCTCTAGAGCCTAGATTAGTTAGAGGACCATGAGACCAAAGCCTCTGGAACCTAAATTAGTTAGAGGACCCTGTGACCAAAGCCTCTAGAGCCTAGATTAGTTAGAGGATTCCTGACCAAAGCCTCAAGAGCCAAGGTTAGCTAGAGGACCATGTGGCCAAAGCCTCTGGACCCTAAATTAGTTAGAGGACCCTGTGACCAAAGCCTCTAGAGCCTATATTAGCTAGAGGACCATGTGACTAAAGCCTCTGGACCCTAAATTAGTTAGAGGACCCTGTGACCAAATCCTCTAGAGCCTAGATTAGTTAGAGGACCATGAGACCAAAGCCTCTGGAACCTAAATTAGTTAGAGGACCCTGTGACCAAAGCCTCTAGAGCCTAGATTAGTTAGAGGACCCTGTGACCAAAGCCTCTAGAGCCAAGATTAGCTAGAGGACCATGTGGCCAAAGCCTCTGGACCCTAAATTAGTTAGAGGACCCTGTGACCAAAGCCTCTAGAGCCTATATTAGCTAGAGGACCATGTGACCAAAGCCTCTGGAACCTTAATTAGTTAGAGGACCCTGAGACCAAATCCTCTAGAGCCTAGATTAGTTAGAGGACCATGAGACCAAAGCCTCTGGAACCTAAATTAGTTAGAGGACCCTGAGACCAAATCCTCTGGAGCCTAGATTAGCTAGAGGACCATGTGACAAAGCCTCTGGAACCTTAATTAGTTAGAGGACCCTGTGACCAAAGCCTCTAGAGCCTAGATTAGAACCGTAGACCTAAAGCTTTAACAAGCGGAAAAATAGAGAAGTTGAAAAAGGAACAGACCCTCAAGTTAGGTGACATTTATTTGAACTTCCTTTTATATAATAAGAAATGTTTACCTTGTCTTTTTGTACGTAGTTCCAACAAAGATGCATCCAAAATATTTGCAAAGGTCCACCTTGAATATGCTGGATGGGCGGTAAGTATAAACACAATGTAAAATAAATACGACATCTTGGCTTCACTAGTCTACTCCATAGCAAATGCCTGACACATGTATTAACTTACTTAAAAAGCAAACAAACCACTTACAGGATGTTGTTAAAAACCATATATGAACCTAGCTTGCTTCTCTTTTGATAGACTGAAGTGCTTCAAGAGATTTGTTTCTCTAATTAATTCCGATTAGTTTTGTCCAAATACGTCGTGGCACTAACAAGCTGGTTACTTTTATGCATTCGCAAAAAAACGTCCGAATTATGATTTAAGTGTCACTTAATGTCGCGTTATGTACCAAACGTGATCACATCAGTTTTTTAGACTTCATAGCTTTATTAAATTAGTCATATTCAGTTAATTATTATCACCCACCGCATAGCGTTTAGGGATATAGGAATGTTCTTCCTTCGTCCGTCCTTCCGTCCGTCTGTGTGTGCGTGTGTGCCTGCAAATTTCGGTCCATAACTTCTCAACCCCTGGAACGAATGCCCTGAAACATTATTTAAAAGTTAACCTTATTAAGACGATGTGCAGAACCCATGTTCCAACCTGACCGGCTCAATGTCAAGATCACCAGTGGTGTTTAAAGATTTGAACCATACACTTCATGTCCGGTCCATATTTTCTGAACCCCTAGAAGGAATTTAGTGAAACCTTAGTCTAATGTTCACCCCATCAAGACGATGTGCAAAACCTATGGCCGGCTCAAGGTCACCATTATTGCGAAAATTCAACAATACTTGTAAATGAATACGCAAGGTTTGAGCATTGTCTTAGTCATTTCGTTGTTAGGGGATAACATTTAAATCCTAGTGTGTTTTTGGTGATAAGTGTTAATGTTTCAGCGAGCGATTCCTAGAAACTATGTAGCGAAGGTGCTCCATGCATCACATCGGGGGTAATGTGATTGTACAGCACATTCCAAACGGTAACTGGTCGGCAAATATGAATTGTTTGGCTCGCCGGCGGGCGGCCGGATAAATGATGGGAATATATTACTTAAAACAGCGGAAACAACCATGTAAGGCGTGAGAACGGAAGTTCGTGGTTTTCCCTTCCTCTATTGATTAATTCATAGAAAGAGTAATTCAGTGTGGAAATTCCCCTATTCAATCCTTTAATATCATTGGATCATAAAAAAAGAGCAGATTACAAAAATTGTTGGTTGGCGGTCTCTTTCGCGTGACAGGTCGCTCTGGGTCCAATCTAAATTTTCTGGAATATTTCGACATAACTTCCAGTTTCAGACTCATGTACACGATGAAATTAATAGACGAATTTAATATTTGCCATCAACAATTTTAAAGAAAATTAAGAACGAGTTAAATATCTCCTGAACGTGGAACCTTCAGTGAGGTATTTTCAGATTATTACCATTCCATGTTCAGCGGCGTATGGTCTCCAGATAAAGGAATGGGTTTGCCCTAAACGAGAAAACAATGGGTGGAACTAAACAAAATAAAATTTTGACAGGGGATCTTTGAATATAAATCCTGCATATCACAGACGACGCCAAAGGCATAATTTAAAAAGCAGGAAGTATACTGAGGAACCGAATATTGTTCTTATTTCTTCATCACGTGACTGTCTAATTCTCAATAACGTTTTACAAATATAAGGCTCACTGGGGGCTAACGCGTGTGACGACAAGTGAGTGCGTGTTTGTTATACATCGAAAAGTTTACATTACGAGGACATTTATCACGTGCTTGTTTCATTTTAGTGTATTTTGGACTTATTTCCAATAATGACGGTAAATGTTATTGACACCTCTTTTTGTTATTCAAAGTGCTTTAGTTTAGTTAATGTCATGAAACTAGTTTATTTTTAGGTTTCCTGCACAAAATAATCTACATATTAGCTTCACAAAGATAATACTAATTATAATAATAATAATAATAATAATAATAATAATAAATTCTTTATTTATAGATGGTAACTCTTAAGTTTTGTACAAAGTAAAACAACAATAATACAAATCTTATTTTCAAGAGGCCATCAAAAATATTATAACTACACACATACACATAAAATTAAAATGATGGAAAAAAAAATAAAATAAAGATTAACAATACAAAATCACATATGTTAATTGGGCAATATTTTGGGAAGGCAATACATTATAATGTAATACATTATAATACACATACTCAAGAGTATAAAAAAAAGCAACGACAAGTCATTGAGCAGTTACCAGTTTGTGTATATATCTAGATACATTTTAAGAATTTATTGTCAATAAATGATGTTTGTATGATTTTTTGAATAAATTCAGGGAGAATGATTTTTTAATGTAAAAAGGAATTTCATTCCAGATAATCATACCAGAGTAACTAAATGTCTTTTTCATAAATTCTGTGTTTAGCTTTGGATGGACAAGACATTGCATTGAGTTAGACCGAAGATTGTAAGAAGTATTTTGTGTAATTTCTATGAGATCGTGTAAATATTGTGGGGCTAAGTCGTGGAGGGTTTTATAAACAAGAGAGGCTGTGTGATATTTGATACGGTCATTAAATGATAACCACTCCAGGTCACTAAAAAGTTCTGTATTAGTTGATGAATCTGATTTACCGAGCACTAATTTGGCAAAACGTCTTTGAAAGCTATTAATCCGATCTTTGTTGGTTTTTGAACATTGTCCCCACGAGATAACTCCATAATCAAGAATCGGTAGTACATACGCATTATAGTAAATTTTCTTTGTTTCAAATGTGAGGTACTTTGATATTCTATTAAACAGATATAGCTTTGAATTTAATTTACTGCAAATTTTATCTATCTGCACTTGCCATTTTATTGAATCATCAACATTAATGCCTAAAATATTTTGATAATGTACATTCTCAAGCTGAGTTTGATTTAAAGTAATTACTAGAGAGTTTGAGCTCTTTAACCTGTTTTTCGTTCCCAGTAGCATGCAAGTTGACTTTAATGGGTTTAGTGACATATTGTTATTTTTACACCACTTGTCTATATTATCAATGTCATTTTGAAGTCGTGAACTTGTATTACACGTATAAAAAATATAGTTGAGTGTATAAATGATGTGAAATGATAATTATACGCTTATTGCTTCTGTTTTTCTGTTTTTCTGATTAAAAA
This sequence comes from Corbicula japonica, assembly GCA_038501625.1. Taxonomy (NCBI): domain Eukaryota; kingdom Metazoa; phylum Mollusca; class Bivalvia; order Venerida; family Cyrenidae; genus Corbicula; species Corbicula japonica. The sequence continues at coordinate 78,318 of JAZAYU010000749.1, read as the reverse complement.
CCTTTAGTAAGGCTGTTTTTTAGCGTTAGATGGTGTGTGCGTGTTGCACAGAGATTGTGTAGTTGTTCAACGATGTAAATTTGTATGCGTTAGTTAATCAAGGATATCATTGTTTAGTTTTCAGGGATTATACCATGCTGTATGTCGATACTTCTGCGTTTCAGTTGGCGGTGAAACATGATGAGTCAATTCAAAATGCAGTGATCCACCCAGAGGAATATATGTCGTACAGCTATGAGACAGTCTCTTCGTCAAATATAGGATATAAAGAATGAACATTTAAAGCGCCTGGTCGTGATGTGACGACAAAAATCAATTATCTATGATTTGGTGAATTAACTGGAAACCTCAGCGGCAGTGGAAATCAATGTCAGATATTGCAAAAAGAAGATACACGTTTACATAAAGATAACTCGTGTGAAAACTTTTATTAATATGATCTAAAGACGCTGTCACACTATACCGCGTTTCCACCGCGTTAGCACGGCGTTGTTTAATTTTCAAGACTGCGGCCGTGAGATCGCAAGAATTTTTGTTATATTTCGTGAAGATGGAGACATCAAGAGGTCCACACAGCGACCTATGCGTTGCTACGGAATCCCCATTGTGTTCTATCGCGTTCCTACGGATTTATTGTTGGCGATTGTTTGTGCTCTCGTGGCGCTTGAACTGCGTGCATTGGTACTTACACGGCGCTCACACTGCGCTGACGGCATGCTGAAGACGTTCGTTTGTTATACCTACAAAACTAAGTAAATAGACACAGCTTCATCAATTATTTGTTTGATCTCGAACAGTTGAATTAATGCCTATTGGCCCTCCGTCATCGTACCAGATTGATATGCATAATTTTATCTGCTGGACTTGTACATCGGCAGGCAGTAGCCAGACTTGTTGGCGTAAATCAGCCAAAGTGTGTTTATTGGCAAATCTTATAAATGTACACAATTGTTTTCCTCTTTTTCATGCAAGCGACAATGAAAGCGGTAGGAGCGCACTCTATATAAGTGCAGTGGACGCGCCGTATAGACGCAGTGACGTCTCTGGGATTGCCATAAAATCTCCGTACAAGCGCCACTTATAACCACAACGTTCGCACTACGACCTCTGTGCGCGCCCGTAGAGTTCCTGTGTCGTTGAAGCATATCTTACTGCGTTTCTACGGCGATCCCAATGCGCTCTTTTCAGTACACCTAGCGACGGCATTTGTTTTGTGCATGCTCAAACGTAAACGTCTGTCGGCGTTCTACCGGCGATACCACTGCGTTGCTGGACAGTGCTTCGTACTGCGCTGACCTCGGCGTTCTTGAACGCCATAGAATCGTCGTGAGAACGCTGCCATAGTGTGACGGGTTTATTCTATATAACACTGCACTACTCATCATCATTGTTAAATACTTTCTTGTAGCCATGGGACAGTATTCAGAAAAAAGAGAAATGTTGACGTTATAAAAAGGACTTCATTAACTGTTATATCTTTGTCTAAATAGATTTGATTGCAAAATATGCTTCATGTATAATTATAGTATATACATGTATAACACTTAATACATTTATATGTTGCAAGGTCTTCTGCGATGAATAGATTTATATATTAAATATATTAGTAATATGCCTAGGTAGGTATTTAAACTCGAGTGCAATTATTTTAAGATTCGCTTAAGATGTTACATGACCACGGCCCCTGGGAAGACAGCATTTGCACCAGTGTAAATCCTTTAAAAGAAATATTTAAGTGAATATGTCAACAACACTCATCCAATAAACTCAAAAACGTTCTCAAATGGTTATCCTCGCGATCGGGATGAGTATAATTATGTAGACTTTTCACTTAGGGGAGACCGGGGATAGTTGTTACACGGGGCAAGTTGTTACACTTAATTTTGCGACAACATTGCATCACTGATGAAGTAGGAATGGATACTAAAATAACCCTTAAAGTTTCCTCTATGTTTAATGTAAGTTTCATTAAAATTGTCCTGGAAATAATCAGATTAGCTAGGAAAAACTCATTTTACTAGGTAAAAGTAATTTTTTTCGAATTTGGGAAGACATTTCGATATTTCCTCATTAATGCATATACAAGTCTTAAACACAAATTAAAATTAACATAAATATTTGTATTTTCTTTGAAACTAGTAATAAAAAATAAATCAGGCTATATGTTATATTAAGCGACCTTGAAGTGCGACAAGGGGTGGGTGGGGTAAGTTGTTACGTCGGTTATGGGGCAGGTTGTTACAGGGTAATATTTCGTCCCTCAACAAAACATAGATTTTTGACCAGCATGGTACACCTTAATATATTTTATTTCACAACTTTCGACAATATTATCGATATTTTATCGTAAAAATGCTCGTGTAAACGCAAAAATAACCCGAAATATTGATTTCTTTATCTTATTGCATTAAACCTGGCGGAAAACCATTAGCAGTGACTGCTTGAAGAAGGTAACCTTTCTGGTTCTCTTTTTTGTGGTGTCTTTTTAATTGATCAAATAATAAACTGATACACTCTCAGAATTTCATGAAGATCTACAGTTTGTTTGTGTGGGTAAGATTTTGTATTTTGTAACTGTGGTTTTGAATGTTCCTGAATTTATATTTGACTAACACTTTTACAGGTATCATACTAAACTTTCGTAAAGTTCTTTCGCAAAAGTTATTCATTTACATTATTTTCGTCCGAGCAATATAAGTAAACCGCAAATGTACAATCTATCCGAATTCACAATAGTTTAAATCAGTGCTGTTATCAGTTACGTCCTTTGAAGGTCATTGAGCACGATACTTATGTACTATGTTTATAGTACTTCTAAAATTCCTTTTGTTTTAATATTTCGGCCAGTTTATAGATAGGTGGTTTCAATATCCCAGCCAATGTCGATTTGGATATTGTCCAATCACCCCCAAGGATATACTTCCTGCTTTTTAAATTTTGCCTTTGGCGTAGTCTGTGATATGCAGGATTTATATTCTAAGATCCCCTGTCAAAATTCTATTTTGTTTAGTTCCGCCCATTGTTTTCTCGTTTAGGGCAAACCCATTCTTTTATCTGGGGACCATACGCCGCTGAACATGGAATGGTATTAATCTAAAAATACCTCATTGAAGGTTCCGTGTTCACCGCCATATGCATACCATCGTTTGGGATGGATCAAAATTGTACTATTTAATGGTGTAATTACTGAGTTGCGCTCAACCCGGGGCTAGGCGGCGTGGGCAGTAATAAGCATTCCCATTACTGCCCATGAACAGGCTCAATCAAACCGAGCCTGCAGTATTTTCATATTTGTCGTGTTCGGTGGCTTTCAAAGTTCCCTTTTCATCTATTAAAAAATGAATGCCTTATTGAAACGTTTGCGACTTTCCAACTTAACATCCACAGTGACTATATTTATGAAACAACATGCATGTTTTTGTAAAAAATCATATTCTAAAACATTTTTACGTCTTTGAATGAAACCGTTTTTAAAAAAGACACTGTTATGTATCTGAACATGTTAAAAACTGTACACAGAGCTATTGTAACATTTTACCCCGAGACCTGTAACAACATGCCCCACGACTGGGGTAAGTTGTTACACTTTGGTCTACTTACGAAAAATTGTTTTTTTATGAATTCAGTTTATATACTGTAATCGGTCTAATTTTATATTAAACTTAACTTCCTATGGTTTGAATTGCCAATATTGACATTACTTTCACACAACTGAATCAGTCACAATTCTGAAAAATGCTAAAAGTGTAACAACTATCCCCGGTCTTCCTGTGCGTCTGGCTGCCACAAACGGCGTTTTCCACACTCGGTCTTGGCTTTGCTGTCGCATTCTCGTATTTGTTTTAGTCCTGCAAAAAATAATATGCATTCATTTAAGGCATTGTCACACTATAATTTAAGGCCCTGTCACACTATAACGCGTTTCCACTGCGTTGCCACGGCGTTGTTAATTTTTCAGACCGCCGTGAGATCGCAAGAAAAATATTATATTTTTTCGTTAAGATGGACATGTCACGGCGTCCTCACTGCGACCAAGGCGCTGCTCCGGAGCTCTCATGGGGTTCAGTCGCGTTCCTACGGAGTTCTTGTTGGCGACTGCCTGCATTCTTATGGCGCTTCCACTGCGTGCACTGCGCTTTCACCTCAGCAGTGACCTACAACCGTACAACAGAACATCTGTGTGGGGTTCGCAATATTCTTTCTTTGAAAGTGCCGTCGCAACACTAAATGAGTGAAGGAATCCGGTCTTAATAGAAGTTAGTTTTAATCCTTGTTTGAGCATTTCCTTTTACCGTGTTTATGTTTGGTGATTCAAGGACGCACTCAGATAGTTGAAGTAACTAGCAGGATCCTTATACATCAGCTCAGGCATGAGCCGATGATAGTGGCCTTGCTACAACCTTCTGCCACCGTCCAGCCGAGATCGAACCAATACTCTCATACGCCCTCGGGCCCTCCTCCTTCTTCGTTTAAAAATAACATGCTTAACGGATGTATCTTGGTGTATCTGTTTGACCTGGATAAAGGCCATCAGTAGGCCGATATCAGTTATAGTGAAATGAGTTTGTTTGTATATCTTGTACATTTTTCCATTTCGCTTGTGTTTGTCATGCAATGAACGCGGTAGAAGAGCATTTGAAGCGCAATGATCGCCAAGACAACGCGGTAGAAACGCATTGAGAGCGCAATGATAGCCATGACAGCTCCGTACAGTCGTTGCAAGAGCGCAGTAGAGTCGCAGTGATATCTCAGACAACACCGTGCAATCTCCGTGCAAGCGCCACCGATTACCACGGCGTTCGCACTGCGACCTCTGTGCGCGCCCGGAGCTCGTGTGGCGTTGTAGGAGATCTTACTGCACTGCTACGGCGACCTAACGGCGATCCCATTGCGCTCTAATCAGAACGCCGATCAAACTCTGTTTGTTTTGGCTATTCGTTCTATGCGATCCAACTGCGTCTTCTGGCGATGCCACTGTGTTGCTGTGGCGATGCTTGCGATCTTACTGCGCTCACATCGGCGTTCTATGACGCCGTGCGACCGCCGTGAGAACACAACCCAAGTGTGACAGGGGTTTTAAGTAGGTGTTATGTGGAGTATGGGTGTTTTTGTATATTTAATGCACCTAAAATAACTTTATGCTCAAGCCTGCGCCGAAGGGTGTCAGAAGTGTAGCATTATGAATTTTCACTGATGTACATCATGTATGCAACAGAAGTTTCGAACATTTCTTTTAATGTATTATTCCTTTCAAATTCTTCCTGGTAGACTTACATGATTTTAAACCTATGTGTTTGTACTGTCTATTATCAGAAAGAAACTATAGGTCGTTTATTAATTAACAGTGATCTGACACCTTGAAACCGTAGCCCCGTTTTTTATTCAATTATATGTTTACATAAATCATTTTATAAGAAGGCCTATTTTCATATTTAATGCCTTTCAGGCCATATTATCCATTCTATGCCTCACAAAGCAAAAAGTGGATACTACTTTGTGTCAGCGATTGTCTGACTTTCTCGAATAGGAACATCCGGTGATGTATTTATTAATGATTTGCCAGTTTCAAATGTAATAATTGCCGCATCTGCGCTTTCACGTGTCCAAACAAACAGAAAACAGTCTTCAATGACAAGGACACACACTGTCGAATAGAAAAGAACACACTTCTATTGATTTCGAATAGACACACATTATTTTACTTTTACCGAGGCATAGAAACACTTTAATTATTATTAATTAACAAATGATTTATAAGTAATGTTTTGGTTTCCAATTTAAGAAAACATTTAACAAATAATGCAGTTGAATAAAATTGTATATGTAATATTAATACATTAATGTCATATTTAGGAAAAACATCTTAATATCAGGCGAAATCAATTATTGACAAGCTCTTAATGTTTTGAAAAATGTAAAATAAACAATACATTACACACCTTGATTTCTGTTTCGATAAAGAAACAAGTCAGGTGTAGGTTTAACTAGCGGGACGTTTAATAAATTTATAAATTTCTGTTGAGAAACATACACTAGATGTCGATGCGCATCACTTTGCCGTTACACGCGTTAGCCCACAGTGAGGCTAGAAAAGAAAATATTTCAGATCTAGAACGCATCATATATTGTGTATCCTTATCCTCTTTAACATAAAAAAAATGAAATTTTATTCAAGGTGGCGGAATCCGATTGTTCAGCATTAGGCTAGCATCGAGTTTCTTCTTCTTCACTATCGTTTTGCTCTTCGCTGGGGATACAGCTGATGTTGAACGCCGTAAACGAGGCGTGTTTAAGGGAGGTAACTCTTTGGTGAACTCCCTCCATTGCTTACTCCTTTTTAGATCAAGTAATTAATATTCCTTAAACCTATATTGTGAAAGTATAGCCTCACAAAACATTAATGTTCATCTAATGTGGAGGAACCGATTGCTCTGCATTTTTGCTGGTATCAGGTTCTTCTTTCTTAGTTTACTTTAGTTTATTAGGCTTAATATTTCCTAGATACATATTGGGTATCAAAGGGGGGGGGGGGAAGAAGGTAATGTTCGTCCAAGGCGGAGGAACCCGATTGCTCTGCATTTTGCTGGCAACGGTTTCCTCTTCCTTCTGTATCGCTTTGCATCTTTGCTTGGATACTGCCGAGGTTGAACATTGCGAAATAATTTTTAACCCTTTCCTCCATGGACGCGACATTCTGGGTCCGGATCGGCCAACGCATCCGTGCCGTCTGGACGGAGTCTTCACTATGCGCTTTTTTATTAACTAGATCATTTCTGGCCAAAATGCGACCGGTGCGGGTCCTGATCATGCGCATGGATGCGTGTTTATGGAGTGGGGGGGGGGGGGGGGGGGGGTAAGGGAGGTAACTCGTTGGCGGGCTACCTAAGTAATGTGCATTTTTCTTGATCTAGTGTGCTAAATATTTTTGTAACATATATCTTGTATCCTTAGCCTCAAATAAAAAAGAAGAAAAAAAGGTAATGTTCATCCAAGGATTAAGAACCGGATTGCTCTGCATTTTGCTGGCATCTGGTTCCTCTTTTATCTGTATCACTTTGCATCTTTGCTGGGATACAGCGGTGGTTAAACATTGCAAAAACTTTATTTATTGGGGGTACTTCGTTTGCGATCTCTGTTATTTACATCTTAGCCCTTCAACACATACATGTAGAATGTGCATTTCAGGCATGACACAATGATAGTTAACATATAATTCATTATATAGAATTATATGTGTTTTATGGGCAATGTTTAACTTTCCAGTTTGAAATAAAAATATCGCGGCCTTATGCCATCATATAAGTGTTTGGCATTATATAGATATGCTCATAGCCAAGGTGGTAAATAGGGCTGCTGTATCGATGTGGACAACTCCTTATCTTAATAGTCTTGGATTCGAACCACCAGTACTCGAGTATGTCGGCATTTACTTTAACCAGTTCACAAAAAGCAAATTGCATCAGCCTTGATTCGAACCTGTCACATTTACTTACAACCCTTAAGAAAGAATATTCAGTTGCAACTTTATAGCAGTACTCGCATAAAATAATTCGCCCTGCCGACCACGCCATAATGGCATTTTGGGGATGAAATAAGCAGCCATGAGCAAGGCCTGATCCTCAAACCCCCGGTTTACCATGTGATGCTCTACCAATTGAATTTTCGAGAACGCCTGGTTCGAATATTACAATGAAATCAAACCCGTATAATGGTTATTTCCAGTTACCAGTTATCACTTCATTAATAGTGTTATTCAATTCTCAAACCCATAGGGTTTTTTTTGTTAATTGTTTGTGGTGTCTTATTTGAATTAGACAAACTTATAAACACTAGCTCTCTTGTTCTATCTTCATTTTCACTTCGCCGGGAGTCTTTGTTCTGTGAGTGTTGCGATTCCCGCTACGCATAATTCACTTTACTTTATCTAAAACTTTAATATATCTTAGCAGTCAGTTATAGGCTTCAATTCCCAGTCAACTGGAAAGTACCGATATTCATATTATCCGAATAATTTAATTAAGGTTTAATAAAAGGTATGCAGGGATCTGAGATCGATATTTTCTAAATATAACTCTGTTCTTGCTTTTATTTCACAATGTTTCAGCCATTGGCTTTCTTCAGATTATATTGTCACACCAAATCTTCATGTTCTATCTTTCACAACACATGTCACATTACATTTAATAACTTTACCAGTTTAAGATATTCAATTTTGATTTACATCGTAACTTTCCTCCATATCT
>JAZAYU010000749.1:0-69575 GCA_038501625.1 Corbicula japonica | reverse complement strand
GGCGTTGTTAATTTTTCAGACCGCCGTGAGATCGCAAGAAAAATATTATATTTTTTCGTTAAGATGGACATGTCACGGCGTCCTCACTTCGACCAAGGCGCTGCTCCGGAGCTCAAATGCGGCGTCCTATCGCGTTCCTACGGAGTTCTTGTTGGCGACTGCCTGCATTCTTATGGCGCTTCCACAGCGTGCATTGCGCTTTCAAGGCGCTCTTACGGCACGTCCACTGCGTGCACTGCGCTTTCACCTCAGCAGTGACCTACAACCGTACAACAGAACATCTGTGTGGGGTTCGCAATATTCTTTCTTTGAAAGTGCCGTCGCAACACTAAATGAGTGAAGGAATCCGGTCTTAATAGAAGTTAGTTTTAATCCTTGTTTGAGCATTTCCTTTTACCGTGTTTATGTTTGGTGATTCAAGGACGCACTCAGATAGTTGAAGTAACTAGCAGGATCCTTATACATCAGCTCAGGCATGAGCCGATGATAGTGGCCTTGCTACAACCTTCTGCCACCGTCCAGCCGAGATCGAACCAATACTCTCATACGCCCTCGGGCCCTCCTCCTTCTTCGTTTAAAAATAACATGCTTAACGGATGTATCTTGGTGTATCTGTTTGACCTGGATAAAGGCCATCAGTAGGCCGATATCAGTTATAGTGAAATGAGTTTGTTTGTATATCTTGTACATTTTTCCATTTCGCTTGTGTTTGTCATGCAATGGACGCGGTAGAAGAGCATTTGAAGCGCAATGATCGCCAAGACAACGCGGTAGAAACGCATTGAGAGCGCAATGATAGCCATGACAGCTCCGTACAGTCGTTGCAAGAGCGCAGTAGAGTCGCAGTGATATCTCAGACAACACCGTGCAATCTCCGTGCAAGCGCCACCGATTACCACGGCGTTCGCACTGCGACCTCTGTGCGCGCCCGGAGCTCGTGTGGCGTTGTAGGAGATCTTACTGCACTGCTACGGCGACCTAACGGCGATCCCATTGCGCTCTAATCAGAACGCCGATCAAACTCTGTTTGTTTTGGCTATTCGTTCTATGCGATCCAACTGCGTCTTCTGGCGATGCCACTGTGTTGCTGTGGCGATGCTTGCGATCTTACTGCGCTCACATCGGCGTTCTATGACGCCGTGCGACCGCCGTGAGAACACAACCCAAGTGTGACAGGGGTTTTAAGTAGGTGTTATGTGGAGTATGGGTGTTTTTGTATATTTAATGCACCTAAAATAACTTTATGCTCAAGCCTGCGCCGAAGGGTGTCAGAAGTGTAGCATTATGAATTTTCACTGATGTACATCATGTATGCAACAGAAGTTTCGAACATTTCTTGTAATGCTTTATTCCTTTCAAATTCTTCCTGGTAGACTTACATGCTTTTAAGCCTATGTGTTTGTACTGTCTATTATCAGAAAGAAACTATAGGTCGTTTATTAATTAACAGTGATCTGACACCTTGAAACCGTAGCCCCGTTTTTTATTCAATTATATGTTTACATAAATCATTTTATAAGAAGGCCTATTTTCATATTTAAAGCTTTTCTTATATATAGACATAAATTTGCTTTCATTGCTTCAGTAAAACCTTGTGATTTACTTAACATTTTCTTTCAGGCCATATTATCCATTCTATGCCTCACAAAGCAAAAAGTGGATACTACTTTGTGTCAGCGATTGTCTGACTTTCTCGAATAGGAACATCCGGTGATGTATTTATTAATGATTTGCCAGTTTCAAATGTAATAATTGCCGCATCTGCGCTTTCACGTGTCCAAACAAACAGAAAACAGTCTTCAATGACAAGGACACACACTGTCGAATAGAAAAGAACACACTTCTATTGATTTCGAATAGACACACATTATTTTACTTTTACCGAGGCATAGAAACACTTTAATTATTATTAATTAACAAATGATTTATAAGTAATGTTTTGGTTTCCAATTTAAGAAAACATTTAACAAATAATGCAGTTGAATAAAATTGTATATGTAATATTAATACATTAATGTCATATTTAGGAAAAACATCTTAATATCAGGCGAAATCAATTATTGACAAGCTCTTAATGTTTTGAAAAATGTAAAATAAACAATACATTACACACCTTGATTTCTGTTTCGATAAAGAAACAAGTCAGGTGTAGGTTTAACTAGCGGGACGTTTAATAAATTTATAAATTTCTGTTGAGAAACATACACTAGATGTCGATGCGCATCACTTTGCCGTTACACGCGTTAGCCCACAGTGAGGCTAGAAAAGAAAATATTTCAGATCTAGAACGCATCATATATTGTGTATCCTTATCCTCTTTAACATAAAAAAAATGAAATTTTATTCAAGGTGGCGGAATCCGATTGTTCAGCATTAGGCTAGCATCGAGTTTCTTCTTCTTCACTATCGTTTTGCTCTTCGCTGGGGATACAGCTGATGTTGAACGCCGTAAACGAGGCGTGTTTAAGGGAGGTAACTCTTTGGTGAACTCCCTCCATTGCTTACTCCTTTTTAGATCAAGTAATTAATATTCCTTAAACCTATATTGTGAAAGTATAGCCTCACAAAACATTAATGTTCATCTAATGTGGAGGAACCGATTGCTCTGCATTTTTGCTGGTATCAGGTTCTTCTTTCTTAGTTTACTTTAGTTTATTAGGCTTAATATTTCCTAGATACATATTGGGTATCCTAAGCCTCACATCAGAAAAAAGGGGGAAAAGAAGGTAATGTTCGTCCAAGGCGGAGGAACCCGATTGCTCTGCATTTTGCTGGCAACGGTTTCCTCTTCCTTCTGTATCGCTTTGCATCTTTGCTTGGATACTGCCGAGGTTGAACATTGCGAAATAATTTTTAACCCTTTCCTCCATGGACGCGACATTCTGGGTCCGGATCGGCCAACGCATCCGTGCCGTCTGGACGGAGTCTTCACTATGCGCTTTTTTATTAACTAGATCATTTCTGGCCAAAATGCGACCGGTGCGGGTCCTGATCATGCGCATGGATGCGTGTTTATGGAGTGGGGGGTAAGGGAGGTAACTCGTTGGCGGGCTACCTAAGTAATGTGCATTTTTCTTGATCTAGTGTGCTAAATATTTTTGTAACATATATCTTGTATCCTTAGCCTCAAATAAAAAAGAAGAAAAAAAGGTAATGTTCATCCAAGGATTAAGAACCGGATTGCTCTGCATTTTGCTGGCATCTGGTTCCTCTTTTATCTGTATCACTTTGCATCTTTGCTGGGATACAGCGGTGGTTAAACATTGCAAAAACTTTATTTATTGGGGGTACTTCGTTTGCGATCTCTGTTATTTACATCTTAGCCCTTCAACACATACATGTAGAATGTGCATTTCAGGCATGACACAATGATAGTTAACATATAATTCATTATATAGAATTATATGTGTTTTATGGGCAATGTTTAACTTTCCAGTTTGAAATAAAAATATCGCGGCCTTATGCCATCATATAAGTGTTTGGCATTATATAGATATGCTCATAGCCAAGGTGGTAAATAGGGCTGCTGTATCGATGTGGACAACTCCTTATCTTAATAGTCTTGGATTCGAACCACCAGTACTCGAGTATGTCGGCATTTACTTTAACCAGTTCACAAAAAGCAAATTGCATCAGCCTTGATTCGAACCTGTCACATTTACTTACAACCCTTAAGAAAGAATATTCAGTTGCAACTTTATAGCAGTACTCGCATAAAATAATTCGCCCTGCCGACCACGCCATAATGGCATTTTGGGGATGAAATAAGCAGCCATGAGCAAGGCCTGATCCTCAAACCCCCGGTTTACCATGTGATGCTCTACCAATTGAATTTTCGAGAACGCCTGGTTCGAATATTACAATGAAATCAAACCCGTATAATGGTTATTTCCAGTTACCAGTTATCACTTCATTAATAGTGTTATTCAATTCTCAAACCCATAGGGTTTTTTTTGTTAATTGTTTGTGGTGTCTTATTTGAATTAGACAAACTTATAAACACTAGCTCTCTTGTTCTATCTTCATTTTCACTTCGCCGGGAGTCTTTGTTCTGTGAGTGTTGCGATTCCCGCTACGCATAATTCACTTTACTTTATCTAAAACTTTAATATATCTTAGCAGTCAGTTATAGGCTTCAATTCCCAGTCAACTGGAAAGTACCGATATTCATATTATCCGAATAATTTAATTAAGGTTTAATAAAAGGTATGCAGGGATCTGAGATCGATATTTTCTAAATATAACTCTGTTCTTGCTTTTATTTCACAATGTTTCAGCCATTGGCTTTCTTCAGATTATATTGTCACACCAAATCTTCATGTTCTATCTTTCACAACACATGTCACATTACATTTAATAACTTTACCAGTTTAAGATATTCAATTTTGATTTACATCGTAACTTTCCTCCATATCTGTAGATGTTTAATGTAAACTTAAACTAATAACTCATAACGCTAATTTACACAAAGTCACCATTTTACCATTGAAAGTATTATCGGTAAGAAAATTTAGTGTTCTGGCAAGGGTTTTAGAGTTAACGAAGGTCTATTGGGAAATCTTTTCATGAAAGAACCTAGAAGCTCGATTTGTTTATTTTATCCCTGTCATCGTGTTCTTGATGATTTTACTCCAGAAGCTCTGGTCTCGGTAAGATCATTGAGTACCCGACCTTTGGCTTTGCAATGCTATTAGTATAAATTATTCGTGTTGTCGCCCTTCTTTTGCCGTTTCTATGTGCATTCTCCTTGAAAGACTCAAGGCATTCAAAAGACAAATTAGCAGTTTTTTACCTTTCGTTACTTCGACACGCCGACACGAAACATGTTGAAGTCCTTTCGCGTATTCGCCTTCCGGTTTGCACGGGTTTTACTTAAGTGTTCATTTCGCAAAAAAAACAAACAGATTAGACAGTTTTTAAAATATATAGTTTTGTTGAATATACTTATATTTAAGCGTGTATGTTTACAAAATGTAAAATGCATGCTTACCGGAAGGCAATGAACGAAAGGACAAAATTACAGGTTTGTCGTGTGTTCGTGTCGGCGGGTCGAAGTAACGAGTAAGTATTCGCCTTTCGAACTTTTGAGGCGAATACATGATGATACGACAAAGGAGGCCCACAACACGTTTTTATACCCGCCTACACGAAAAGTGATAAATACAACAGTTCATGTCTCGCCTACAATTTCGTTGTTTTTTTTTTTCGCCTTCTATATTTCGTTACTTCGTCTTTTCACCTCAAAAGTCGAACACACCAAAGATCAGGACCTGCACACTTCGTGTTTTCTTGACTTCGACATTTCGATACGCCTTTACGAACAAATAAGCATTTTTTCGACTTTATGTGTTTTCGTCACTTCCACATGTCGCGTTGCCGACACGAAACGGCAGAAATCAGCCACCATAGTTTACATATAGCTGAGTAATTTGCCTGTGTTATTTCAAATATTGGTATATTAAGTTATACTTTCATTTAAGCACTGCAAACACAGATTGGAAAAAAATCATAAACTTATATTTTCATACAAAATAGTATTTAGTTTATTACTTCGCAGTTATGTAGAAATTAAAAGTTCATATCTAAACATAGAATACGGCGACAGTGCCTACCTAACCATGCAAGAGACAGACAAACCATCCGTGTGACCAACAAAGGACAGTCCATGTATGCCTATCTTTTGACTGCTAACCACAACGATTGACATTCACTTGATGTCTCTAGAAATTTTCATAATCTCATGAACCCCCTCAACTGTCGTGCAAAACAAATACCACAAATTTCGATTTCATTTAGATTGTGGCTTGCAACCAAAAACATCAAACACGATGCGCTGCGACTGATATTTTCGTTGAGAAGTAGCGCGGGAAGTATAATTGACAGAACGTTGTTCATTGTTAACCAAGCCCTCAGGTTGCTTTTTACTTTAAAACACACCTTTTGCAATTTTTTCCTCGTCCGCAAGGGGGATGAACTCCCAGCGAAAAAAAAATTTGATTGACGCCAAAATCAATTTGGAAGTTAAATACAGCGTCTTTTGATTCGAGAGGCAGTTCTAACGGATGGCGCATGACAAGAAAACGCAGTCGGCGTCTTTTGAAGTTCTGCATTGCAACAGGTGTTTTACGGCGGTTGCACGCTGGTCAATATCTAATTGAAATTGAAATTTGTAGAACATGTATGTGAACAAAGCGATCAACTTTAGATGAGATAATCAACAAGCATGCAGAGAGATTTGGAATTTCATGTTAGAAGCATTTCTTTGTAATGTGCTATCGTTTTGGGAATTACGTGGAGAAATTAATGTTGCCCTTTATTTTATAAAATAAATCTCCATAATACACTGGTTAAAAAAAACCTTGTTGCAGTAGTGCTTTTAGAATGCAACTGTATTTTTATATTTAAATCTTTGTATCGGCGATAAAACTTCTAAAACGCTTTTCTTAATTTGTGGTACCAGGCTTTCTACTGCTCCCTACTTTTCCTACAACTTTTTCCTACTTTTTTAATCTACGCCCTACTTTGCCCTACTTTTTTCCCAAAACAGCCCTATTATCCCTCCTTTTTCATTTCAACATAAAAACTTTAAAAAGTAAGTTTAATGAAAGTAACACTTAATTACGATCTCTGAGTTGTATTTTCATTTATCACTGGATAAATTCATCCTTGAAAGCAGGGTGCCTTGGTTAGTCAGTCTGCATCATGGCCAACAGGTTCAAGTCTTTCATGCATGGAAAAACTAATGATAGAGTTGTATTGGGGATTTTAAAAAGGCATGGTACTGTCAAACAGGGGCAGGACAGGGCATTACCCAAAAGTGGGAGAGAGAACAAAGTATTGAGTTATTAAATACAGACACCTATAAAGACCTATCTGAATAGATTTCCTCCTAAAATATGAACTTCTACTAAATCAGTTTTCCTGAAATTTTAAGAAGATTAAAATGCAAATACAAAATTATATTAGTATTGTGAAAATTATGTTTCTGTAGGATTGAAGTCAATTTGAAACAGTTTTACTATAAAATATAATATTCAAGCTTTCTAGATAACAGACGAAATAGAGACAAACTTTTGCATGCCCATGTTTATTCTGTAAAATAACAAGTTTTCATTCACCTCAGCTCTGACGACTAAAGGGAAATTTGTTTCAAAAAAGTTTCTTACTAACATATTCATGTTTTTAAATGCAAAAATATGGTTAAAATACATATGGGCAGCCATTTTTTCCATTTAATTCGTACAAATTCAATATGCTTAAATTATTCTCCAAAAAGTCGTGTTTTTTTTTCTTTTACAAGTTTGAAAAATTATTATTATTTAAGTGAAACAACTGGAGAAGAGAAATAATTGAAATTGAAATAATTGTGTCAACAAAACCTGCAGCTTTACTCACATTTGGTCAGTTGAACAATCAACTGGGCATTTTACCATATATTCGGCAAAAAAACCTGACACTTTATAGCATTGAAATACTTCAAGATAGACTATATTTTTCACTTTCCCCTAAAAACTAACAGCTAAAACACTTGTTTTATGCCCCAGATATATAAAAATGCACAGAGTAACATTGTCAGTTCCAATCACAATTCACATAAGTCCTCATTATGTTTCTGGGAACAATAGCTAACTATGCAGTGCATGTTTATTTTTCTTGAGCATATTTTTTAAGTTGATATATAGTCAAGTTAATATCTTGTAATCACATGAAGTGTAAGATTTGAAACGTTTTTGCCCTCATTCAATCTCGAAAGTTATTTATTTCTGTTTCCATTTGCATGGGAAAATGCTCAATGGCAGTCTAAAAATAGCTATCAATTAATCAGTAGTACGTGTATGAAGCTATTGGTTTTATTCCCAAAATTATATGAAAGTTTAATGCACACATGCAAAACCTCCAAGCAAAATCATTTATTACAATGTACAGAAAAGTTTCATCCCTGGAATTTAGTCTTTGAATTAACAAAGACATAAGATAACAGGTTTAAGAGCAAAGCTTTTGACATTTAGTGCAGACAGGGACAGTTCAAAAGGGACAGGGCGTCCCACCCTGCTATCAAACGCTTAAGATATGTCAGTAAATGAAGCACACAACCTGTTGTCATCATGCCCGTATTATCATAGTAATATTGAACTAAACAGGTAGAAAAATTCCTACTTTATCTCTCATTTTAAATGTAAAAATTCCTACTTTGTCCTACTTTTAAAATAAATATTGCCCTACTTTTGCCCTATTTTTTCTGAAGAGGCAGTAGAAAGCCTGTAGTACCGATACTCCAAATATAAGTTTTGTTTGTATTGTGCAAAGATGACGTTTATTGAACTCATTAACATTGTTAAAAGCTGTGGAAAAGCGGACGAGCTGTGAACTTTATTTCCCAACCGGTATTGTTATGGAGATTTGATTTATAAATTTAAAACACCAATGTTGCTGAACGAACACTGGCAGCTAATATGGTGTTATACGCAATTTTCTTTAGAAATAGTCAACTAATCATGCCAATTGCTATTATAAAAGCCAAGTGTGTGACTGCAAGCGTCTGTTAGAATGTAGCGCCGAGATAAGTACAAACAATGAGAAAATGCTATCTCAAACAGGCCCACTGCATGTCCGACTACTACTTGTCACTGCTCTAGCCACAAATCATAACTTGTAATATAGATTTGTAAAGTAGGAAGAGGTCTTTGTATTACTTCGTCCTAAATAACATCACCGATGTGGCCCCGTGCAACGTTTAACTCATTTCGAAATTACAAACAAAACATATTTATCTGTTAGAATAAATACGTCAAGAAGTGCGCTGGGACCGGCAGTGTACCAGTTTTCGATTAGTGTACCCAAAGAGAAGTATGAAAATTGTTTCAAAAAGTGGTTTCAATGATTTAAACGGTGTGTTCTTCTTAAAGACTTAAAAATAATCTGAAGGTCATAAAACAAAATAATATCAATTTTATTTTTAAAAAAAAGTAATAAATGCATATCAGGAATCGCCACTCTCATAAAAAAAACAGCCACCCAACGCAGCGAAAAAGAAGATAGGCAGAGAGAGAGAGAGAGCATATTTGTTATATCTATGTCAATTCAAATAGGACGCCGCAAACCATTAAAACGAAGAAGAGAACCTTTGAGAATACCGCCTTGGAACGGTCAGTGGCAAAACAAATTACCACTGGAGGTTTAAACCAGGTTACAGGGTGTACCAACCTCACACTTGCCCCGACGGGTTGTCATATCACCAAACAAGCACAAGTTGTTTTAGTGAAAAGAGTTTCTGAGAAAAAAAGTAATTTCGAACACTCTTCGTATAAACACATATATTTCACGTTTGAAACAGGCATACTAGGGAAATCCTCTTTCAGAAAACTTAACCAATACAGCAACAACGCGGACAGGAAAAGGGAGCACGTGTTGATTGTTTGATCAATTTCCGAAAAACATAAAAAAAACTAACAAAAATGAGAACCCGACGGGATTCTGGGTATTACCACTTGGGATTTAAACCAAGTACTAGGGTGCACCAAGCTCAAACTTATCCGTATTGGTTCTATTGTGAACAGACAATAACATGTTGTCTTGGATAAATAAATTTAAACACTTATCGTCTACATGTACTTTGAATACAGAACCAGAATAAATGAGGCAAATGGAAGGATAAAAAGACAGACGGCAGACGTAAGTCTTTATATTTGATTTTGAGTAATCGGTTCTATCGAACAACAGACTTCCGAATAACTAGTTTACATTTGAAACCAAATTGGTTTTTCGGCAACACAAAACTTGTGAAAACATGTTCACGGCAAACTTAGAAAGTCAGGAACCTCCTCATCTGTGAACTTAGCGATGTCGTTTATCCAGCTGTAAAAGTTCCCTACATTTGTATAGATGCCGTATTTGCCTTTATCACACCCACCAATCGAATGAGACACGATTCCCGTTTGAACCCATCGTTGGTCAGTAGACATCACAAAACCTCCACCACTGTCGCCACTACAAGTATCGCCTTTTCTGGCAACCTAAATGATAAAAATATTAAATTTTGTTATTACCGTTATGGAATTACTTTTTATTTTAAAACTTTTGCTTACTTAAGTCAATTTAATGTAAGCTCTCTGTGTCATGGTCCCAAAGAATATAAAACTGAGAACCGAAAACAGTCTCAAATCTCAATAATATGATTGGCTGAAGTGAAGACTTGTCGCCATTTCAGCCTTATCAGATGCTTGAGATTTGAGACTTCTTTTCATTCTCAATTTTATAATATTTAACAATGACAATTGGCGATTGATGCTATTGAGAGAGTACTATTAAGGAAACTTGTCAGTCTTAAATAATAATATAAGACACATGGCTAAACTTTTTGACTGCAACATCATAAAAAAGTGTGGAATACCTCGACATTTCGTATAAGATCATTAACTTTCACCAATGGTTGTAAATTTATGCGATCTCAACTCATCTTTGCACGAATGTTTGCTTCGTTTTTCATAGTTTTTCTTCTTTTTGTATTTTTTGCTATACAAGGTATTAATGTTTTTGGCTCAATCGCTTTCTTTCATTCTTAATTGAAGTTAGTCCATTGCTTCTGATGTAAGTATAAAAAACTGTAAAACTGTTTGAATTTCTGAAATGTTTTTTTTTTAAGAAAAAGTTAAAAGACGTACACTGAAGCCAGCACAGATCATATCGTCAGTCAGAATTTGTACATTTTCCATGGACTCCTGACACTGATCTCGTCTTACATATTGAAGAAATACTTCCTGTGAAATGAAAAATAACATTTACTTGCATAGTGTTTCTTTATATTTATGGTCTTATCTTTTTCGTTATTTCATACCAACAGCACACCTGGGTAAAAGTAATAAGTAATTGTAAGTAGATGTAATGATAACTTACTTTTAAAACAGATGTAATGACTACGGAAAAAGTTTAAAATTACGGTAATTTCATTACCCTCTGATGTTTAAGAAGAAAAATAGATTAAAATTACTCATTCAATCAGTGCTGATATCAATTACGTCCTTTTAAGGTCGTTGAACACGATACTTATGTACTATGTAAATAGTACTTCTAAAATTAATTTTGCTGAAATATTTCAGCCAGTTTTGAGATGGGTGGTTTCAATTTCCCAGCCAATATAGATTTGGATATTGTTCAATCACACCCATGGATATAATTCCTACTTTTTTAAACTTTACCGTTGGCGTTGTCTGTGATATGCAGGATTTATATTCTAATATACCCTGTCAAAATTTTATTCTGTTTAGTTCCGCTCATTGTTTTATATGGGGACTATACGCCGCTGAATATGGAATGGTATTAATCTGAAAATACCGCATTGAAGGTTCCATGTCGCCCGCCTTATGCACGCCATCCTTTGGGATGGTCAAACTTGTACTGTTTTTTGGTGTAAATATTGGATTGCGCTCAGCCCGTGGCTAGGCGGTGTGGGATGCAATAGTTATTTCCATTACTGTCCATGCACAGGCTTAATCAAACCGAGCCTGCAATATTTTCATATTTGTCGTGTTTGATTGCTTTCATAGTTCCCTTTTCAACTATTTCAGACAAAGGTTTGTAAGAACAACGTTTTAAATAAAATATAGAGTTTCCAGAAAAAAAAGTGAAAATGCATATCATGAATAACTTTATAGAGAGAATAGTATTTTATTACTTCACCATTTTCGACGAAATTTAGCGCATTCAAAGGGGAAAGTTTAACACTACCACAGTGGTCACGACATTTGTTGCCTTTTGTCTACTTTTGCCCGTGATTCGGGGCAAATACTGCTAAAAACGATGATTTTTTTTCTCGCCGTAACACCGAAAAATGACGTTACAAACCACGTGGTATTGCCACCCTGTAATCGTGGAAAAATATCAAAAGGAGGTGTTAAAAACAGCAGAGTAACAGATAGGCCTCGTCAGTCAATATATCAAGTAGAATCTAGTCGTTACCTGCAAAACTGGTGTTGCTACATGTTTCGTCCGTGAACTTCCACATCCTGCCACTTTTCCAAACGCAGGACTGAGTGAACTGCTTAACTCCAAGAAAACACGATCGTTGTACGCAGCAGGTTCCAAACATATCGGTCGTATGGAATCCGTGTATTCCACGGCACTGTCCAGCTCAATCAGGGCTATATCACTGTCATAGTTTGCACGTTTACTGTAGTTAGGATGAATGTAATATTGTTTTGGCCTTCGTTGCTTTGTATCCGAGCTTGCTCCAAAACAATCAGTTGTGCCTAGAATAAGAAAGGGTTGTACGATGTTTTAAAAGTTTGTTGTTGTTGTTGTTGTTTGTTTTGTTTTTTGCTGACAATCTGGTTTCAAGGTTATGCATCAATTAAAACTATTCACTATTTTACTGAATGGGGAGATTGGGTTTTCTGCATTTTGCTATTGTAATGCACATAGGACTTATTTACATTTGTTTAATTATTTTTATTTTCCGAAAGGTTGTTAATTATAACCTGTTAGAAAACTAATACATGCATTTAATACAATATACAGGTTGATAGGAGAAGACATGTAACAAAAAGCTTCTTTGTTTATCTGGGCTGAAGAAAATACCACCTGATAGCAAATGCATATCAGGAATCGCCACACTCACAAAACACATTTAAAGTACATTTAATATTACTTCTTTTCTTTTAATAGTTCGGCCAGTTTAAAGATTTTTAAGTTTCCAGTATTCCAGCCAATACAGTTTGGATATTGTTCGATCAAATCTGGTTCCCTGTTTTTTAATTTTGCCTTTTTAGTTTTCTGTGATATGCAAGAGTTATACTCTCATATCCCCTGTCAAAATTCTACCCTATTCAGTGTTTGGGGCATACCCATTTTTTGGGGACCGTACTAGGCGGAAGCGTGGGATGGTGTTAATCTTTAAATACCGCATTGTTTCCATGTTTACCGCTATATGCACACCATCGTTTGGATCAAATTTTACTGTTTACTGGTGTGAATATTGTTTTGGGCAGTAATATGCATTATCAGTACAGCCCATGAACCGAGCCTGCCCTATTTTTATATTTATCCCGTTCGGTGGCTTTCAAAGTTTTAATCTATAAAACAAATCTTATCATGGTAAAGAATGTCCATTTTTTATCTGAACTAGAAAGGCATATTTTATGCAAACAATTATTAACGAAATTGTGAACCCGAGTAAAAGAAGGTTATTGGTATCACTACTTGGGGAAATAAAACAAAGGTTATCGGTATCACTATTTAAGGAAAACCTTTTGCAACTTGTACTGCATTAAAAATACAGGTGCGATTAAAAATCACTATTGCAACAAGGTATTTCATAGGCAATTTTCTATGGATATTTAATTTATAAACTTGAGAAGATAAAGGTGATGCTAATTTCTCCCGGTTATTCGTATAAACCTTCTGTAAATTCAAAAACAAAAGGATACCAACATGATATCCTGCAAAGGTCATCATGCCTGGTGATTAACCCATCTACAGTTGATCGTTATGCTTGCCTCTTTAGATGCTCGAAGGTGCGGGAGTTTAAGAGTTTATGAAGATTTATGATGAAATCTTGTAAAAGAACATAGCTAGTATTAGCTACTCGATTTGTGTCTTTTATCTTTCATCGTGTTCTTGCTGATTTGACTCCAGGTGCTCTGGTCTCGGTAAGATCATTGCGTGCCCGCCGCCCCTTTGGCTTTGCAATGCTATGAGCTTCTGTTGTATATGTTTGTTTGCTTTGCATGCAAAATTGTTGAGCTGATGGGTGGGTTGGAGTTCTTTTACCAAGACTATTAAGTATTGTACCTGTCTGTTTATATATGAAAACCTGTTGGGGTAAGTGTTAGCATCTATTTTATAAACCAGTGGCTAATAGTTTAGCCACTGACCGTTCCTATGCGGAAACCCTAAGAGCTCTCTTTTTCGTTTGTTTATGGTGTCTTATTTGAAATCGATTTTCTTATAAACATGCTCTATTTTCCTCTCTACATTTTCGCTGCGTGAGTAGGCTGTGTTTTCTGATTGTGGCGATTCCTGATATGCACATTTCACTTTTGGTGAATAAGCTCCAACCCACCCATCCACATGACAATGTTGCTTGCAAAAGCACAAAACATAAACACAAAAAGCTAGCAGTGTCAAGCAAAAGGTGAATACTCAATGACCTTTTCGAGACTAACTAACAATACAAGTTTTCTCGGTGAAATTACTCCAACCACACATCAGCTCAACAATGTTGCATGCAAAGCACACAAACATATTAAACATAAGAAGCTAATATCATTAATAAAGCCGGATGGGGTGAGTACTCATAGCAATATGAAGACAGATCAGCAACAATGGATGCACAATTAGTAGCTATTCCGATGCTAACTTTTTATAAATAGTGGTACCAAATTTAATATAAACATTATTCAATAATTACGTTAGCGACTCGAATGATAGTGTCTCTAGCTGGGAGCGAACCCGCACCGTCACGAAATAGTTATGGGTCAACTTCATTAAAACGTTAAAGGAGGTTTGAAATAAAACTATGTATTTAATAAATATTCGACCTGGAAGAAATCATTTAAGTTTGAATTTGTACGTTGTTTCTAAATAATTGCAAACATTTGATTAGATAGTTGCATATATGGACAAGCCACACCCAGAAAAAATTACCGCTACCCCACATTTTACAAATATATGACTGAAAACGGAAAAGTTTATTTAAAACGATCGATTAGATTCAAAAGACAACTTAAATATTAAAGTAAAAGAAATCAAAGAACTTTAAAAGAAAAAATAACTTTAAGGTAGTGCGACACTAATGACGACAGCTGTTTTCTTGTTAATCGAGAATACTGAAAGTCTGGTACACAGTAAATTTGTTTCATTCACTGAACGCATGTGGGATTTTTTTCTTTTCAGAAAAATGCAAACAATTCCCTTATCATTTTGTAAACAACCACAAAAGAAACAATTACCTAATATCAATGTGACACTGTCAGGACTCCATGGTGCGCCTACTTTATCATTAAATTCTGTGATACAATGCGCTGCAGTAAGGACAAATCGCTGAGAAATTAATGTTCCACCGCAGAAAGAGCTAACCTTTCCCGCCTAGATGAAAAAAACAAGTATTTTTTATTAAACAATGTTTTTTGCTATGCGTAATAAATTGAGTCTTTTCGCCTAACTTGATTTTAAGGTTTCACTACTTTTAATATCTCTTACTAGACCGTTCAATGTAAACTGTTTTTTCTGGCTTTATTAATCATATCGTTTGGGACTGATTTAAATTGAACTGTTTTTCTTGTATAAATATTGAGATGCGCTCAAAAAGCTAGAAGGCGTAGTCAGTAATATGCATTTCCATTTCACCAACGAACAGTCTTAATCAAACTCAGCCTGCAATATTTCATATGTGTCGTGTTCAGTGGCTTACAAAGTTCCCTTTTCATCTTATCATTAAGAAGCAAACCGCAAATACACTCCAATATCTGTCTCCCTGTATATTCGCAGTTTGACTGAAGTCGAGAATTTATAATTCTACTTTTTGTATGTTTAGGCTTTCACTGATTTTAACGGAATACTGATGTTAACCTAAGGTGAAACTTTCACATATGGTTGAAAGCGGTTAAAATCTAAACATCAGAATTTCTAAAATTCGAAAAAGGCTATATCTTTTTCAAAGCGAGAGGTAACAATATAAAGTAAACGAACTGACCAGTGATCTAAGCGTGACGTGCCAAGGATTTTCTTTTGGCTTTGCATCCCTTCCTCCTGCTATCTTTGCGTGTGTTATGACCTGTTCGTCGTGAATCGATATACCGCAATCTACATCAGAAATATACATAAAGTTTACAATTTATCTTTGAAGCTCCATATATCGTTTTATGAAATTATTTACTCATTATAGTATAAACATTCAGCTACAATAAAACTATTTTGTAGACAAAAGCGGTAGTTTTCAGAAAAGGTGGCTTTGGTTGCTGTGTATTTATTCCGACTCGCCCACGGGCGGCCGGATATAGGGTAGGAATTTACTATGAAACAGCGAAGAAAACCAAGTTAACCCGTTTGAACGGTTCGTTGTTTTCGCTTTCTCTATTGATTCTTTCATGGATGAAGGAAATCAGTGTGGGAATACCCCTTTTCAATGCTTAAATATCGTTGGATTAATAAATAGAAGCTAATCAAAATCGTTGTTTCAAAAGCAACTAGGCAAAAACCGGAGTTTCTTTGGCCTTGGTCATCTTGACGCTTAAACTGGTAGACGCTCTCCATACCGCGCTAAAGTACGGAGTACGAAAGTTTCCTGAGGTATTCATATCTAGAATATTTCAAACCATGTTTTATATAGACTCACGCAAAGTCGATAAATATATAAGAATACGAAATTCAATTAAATTATAAACGTGCCGTCAACAAGTTTAAAGAAAATTAACATCTAGTAAGATATCTTAAATAATGAAGTGGTATCTGAGTTTAAAACATCTATCATGTCTGTAACTTTTCGTTCAATTTTTGCACTGTTGTAAGGGTTTCCTCGGTTTGTGTACGGAAGTACATTCTGTTAAAAGTCCATGGGTGCAATAATACATCATATGTGGCTCTCAAGTTGTATACCACTGTTTAACCACATCAGCCCAATCAAATTTTGTGCGATGTGAATATTATAAATCGATATTGTCTCAATAGAACTCTAAACGAAGAAATTCCGCTGAAATATGATTCCCGGTCTCGTGATGTTCCGTGTCATATAATACTAGAAAAAACCAACATAGTATTTAATAAGAGCATTTTAGTAATTATTGTTATTATTATTATTACTTTGTATGTGTATTTGTATTTTTTCAGTTTTCTGTTTAAACTGCAAAAGTATTGTAAAAACTGTTAGATTTTACTTTTTGTATCCATATTGAAAGGTCTGTTTAAACTCTTTTTTCAAAATTTTAATAGAGTTTTAATATAAAACATCCGATTTTAATTATACTTCGTAACATTCTGCCTGACCTGTCGGAGCCCGATTTTGTAAAGTAAAATATTTTGGCCACCCAGAATTCTCTATTTGTTTTTGCATGCAAATATTTCAAAGCTTTAAAATAAAGCCTCGTGCACTTCGATGTAATTTGCTATATACGAGCCCTCTACTAGCATTTTTAAAAGCTATCATTGTCTACTTAACATCATGTCATTTACGCAAGGCAGCTAACACATAGCAGAGGCAACTAATATTATTAGATTAAAAACGAATATGCTTGTCGAAGAATTATTCTTATGTCAAAGATAAGTGCCATAGGCATGAAATCATCAACATACATGTGTTGAAGGATTTGACATTGATGACGGTAAGCTCTCCCTCTTTGTAACTATAGCAACCGTTCTTGTCTTCTGCTTCACATCGATATTTCCCCGCGTCTTCCATTTGTATGTTTTCAATTCGAAGATACTTATCATTAGAAACAAGCTGCAACAAAAACACATTATTTTAACACTTTATTCGTAAAACCATCTGTATTATATATACACATCTTGTCGCTTAATTATCTCTATGTTCGACGGAGACTGGGGTTTAAATAATAATGAAGGTTTCTAGTGAAATCTGGGTTCAAACGTTAATGAAAGTTTCTAGGGTTTAAAATGAAATTAGAAGCTCCGTTTCTTTCATTTTGCCATCCTGTTCTTGTTGGTAAAACTGTAAATGCTTTGGCCTCGGTAAGGTCAATGCCATAAAGTTCTTATTTTCTATTTTTTCTGTTTGCTTACACTATTGTTCAGCTGTGTGGGTTGAATCTGATTCACCAAAACATCTTGTACATGTTTGGTCATATGAGAGTCTTTTGGGGTAAGTGTGAAGTTGGTGCCCCTTGAACATGGTTTAAATACCCATTGGCAAATTGTTTTGTCATTTACAGATCCAATGTTAACCCCTAAGGTTTTCCCTTTCGTTAATTGTGTGTCTTATTTTGACATGATCATTGTGTAAACCCATTTTCTCTTTTCCTCTCTTGTGTTTGGCTGTTTGGAGAGCCTGTGTTTTCTGATATGCATATTTCACATTTTGTTTGGATATGATTAAAAAAACGTATAAGCTACGTCTGCCAACGTATTATAGTTGTAATCTAGGTGCTCTTGCAATTAGATGGGTTCTCTTTCTTTCATTTTTAAAATAAAAAATCTTAAACTGAAATTATTATATAATTTATGTTCATTACATCTGTAACAAGATAAATAACATTCCTCGCACCCCATAGTGACCCATAGTGACCCATAGTGACCCATAGTGACGAAATTTTCTGCCACAAGTTCCAGTGCGCTAACCACTTGGGTTTTCGTGACTGTTGATCGTCTTTTTGAAAGTTTCATTAAAAATGAGTTTTCTTTTTTCATTTTTTTATTTTAAAAAGGCTTAAAACTGTTATTCCTGATTTGCATATTTCACTTTCAAATTATATTTTGAAGCATATTTGGACATAGCACCTAGAAATAAGGACTTTTTATTTAGAACACTTGGAAATCAAATCAATATAATGATGTTATACTTAATATTTGAGTTCATACCTTGAATCTTGGGTTTTTGCTTTCATCAATGTAATGGCCATTCTTTTTCCAGCGGATCTGCCTTGATCTAGAATCCACTAAACAAAGGAACATCGCGGAATCGCCAACCTTTTTCCGTTCTGACTGCGGACCCTTTTCAATCCCTGTCAAGGACACAGAGTTTCACAAATAAATATTAGTCTCAATTAACTTTTAAAATCGATATGCGTTATAGAAGATCATTATATGTTTCCAGCGCAATGAAGTACCGTAATCAAATTAATATTTCAATTAATTTAGCAAAATAGAATTTGACATGTGTGCTTGTTTATCTTCAAACTTTATATCCTTAATAAATTACATGTTATAAAAATGTGAATCTTGTAACCAATCAAAACACACTTGAGCTTGAATTAAATCCACAGATGTCATTCACTATAATTATACCGTCATCCAATCAAGCTTTCTACAGTGTATGTAAATATGTTAATACTCATTTTAAAACCATCAACACAGGGTCGAAATGGGAACGAGCGTAGTTCAACAATAATTGCAAAACAACTCTCCGTTCGAGTTTCACACAGTTTAATTTTATGAATTTTAA
This sequence comes from Corbicula japonica, assembly GCA_038501625.1. Taxonomy (NCBI): domain Eukaryota; kingdom Metazoa; phylum Mollusca; class Bivalvia; order Venerida; family Cyrenidae; genus Corbicula; species Corbicula japonica. Next base: position 50,467 of record JAZAYU010000749.1, on the reverse strand, counting down.
ATACTAGTTCTATGAAAGATTTAATTGTAGCAGTTTGTGGTGTTACGTACTGACGTCGCAGTCGTCGACAAGACGTAACTCGAATGTGTGCTCAGCAATACCGGAAGCCGCTTGGGCGAAACACGAATATTGACCATCCAGTTCATCATTAAAACGCGTTATCTGCAATGATAAAATATGCAAATATATATCCATATCGTTGATTGTGGTTCATTATTTCTCTTTTTATACAAAGCTTCACGGCAATTCTGATATATTTCGTATTTCACTGAATTATGCCTAACACCCCGTTGGTAATAGCAGCCTTACTGCCCAACACATATGAAGCTATGATTTGTAGTATTGTTTTGTTTGCGATGTTTTTGTCGAGACCAGATGCGAAAACTGTCCAATTTACATAAATAAACATACGCTTAACATGCGACGGCAAAATCAAACATTAATGTCACAAAGAATTGTAATTACAAAGTTGATTTTGTTTTATGCGAAATGAAAAAAAAATATAAGTCGCCTTTATTAAAATCATCTAACACAATCGGTGTTAGTATAAAAGAGAGGCCTACAAATACTCTTTTTATAACCTTCTATTTGTGGTCATAATTTCACTAGAAAAATACTGAACGAAAGCGTCAGTTCTATGAAGCTACAGATTTCTCTTTTATTTGGAACAATTCATTTAACATGTTTATGCCAATGGTTTTGAAAATATAACCTGCAATAGAAATTAATAGCCCATCGAACGAAATCTTGAAGAAAAGGATGTGTTAAATACCATTGGTCTTAACACTGAAGCTCATGTTATGAGTGTCAACCGCGACACACTCTAGTCAGCATGGTGAGAGATTACATTACAAAACCATAATATGTGTTATAGCTGTAATTCGTACTCAAACTAGTTTCTGTTTTTGTGTTCGAGTGTTTATATTAATCGAATCTGCAAACGACAATTTTTCACAAAAGTTTATTTGTAATTTACCGAACTGAAAATTCTTCTCACGTTGACAAGCAGTTATTTTAAGATACTATGGTTTCTCTGGAAAATCTCGCATGGATTATGAAGAGGCTTTATTCAGTACATGCTACTAAAGAGATAGGGCACATCATTCATCAAATTGAGCTTTCAAAGAATACTGTTGAATGGTTGAAAAAAAAAACGTACAGTTTGAGTTATTGAAATAATCTTATCATTATGATCAAATATCTTAACAAATTCTGAAATTCGTTAGCTGTTTGCAGATTCATTAATATCTAGCTCTTTCAGAATAACATTTCTCATCGTTGTTGTCCTGCCCGGCGACTTCTGAAGCAAACAGTAGTGTTAAAGATGAGCGTAAAAAGTGAAGTGGAACTAAAGCTACCTCTAATACTCCTCCAGGAAGAGTTCCAAACCCTGTAGCTGTTGAATACTCCCCTATTAGAACACCATTTAATGTCCTGTAAAATATTTTATCACGTTCATATAGTTAACAGGCATCTTTTGTAAAATTTTGGTAGGTATATCCAACCATATTTATCCGTAAAAAAATAACAGCCTAGAACTATCTTTGATTCGACCTCTTTACGCCTGGTTGTTACTGGTCGCCCGTCCTCGGAGACCCAGTGGTGATTCCGCTCGCTACATCACCCCTGGGACAATTAGTTGAATTTCATCCGATTTACCGCTTAACGAATACTATCATTTCATTGGTTTCATCCTAATTTTCGGATGAGCGAGATCACCAATGAAAATTATCCTTACAAGAAAGCGGTTATCTGATTGGACCGCACGCTATCACGCTTCGTATCGATTTTCCGGCGTCAGATTCAAAGCTTTTCTAGCTAATTGTCCCAGGGGTTGATGTAGCGAGCGGAATCACTACTGGGTCTCCGAGGATGCTGGTCGCCTTTTTCATAAACCGGGAAGAAAATGATTGTCTTGATGACTGTCTTCAAAGCATGCTTGATAACATATCAAATGGTAACTGAAGGGCGTCTCTTAGACTGGCAAAGCATTTTGTGAATTCCCTCAAGTGTTTTGTATGGCGGTAAGGAAGCCTAAGTACAGAGTGCCATATCCTTGATATGCATCCTTTAATGCGTTATGCTGCTTGCCTAACCTGTCCAAATATCTTTTAAGTCATCTATTTTAAGTTTTTGTTTGATGTCATTTAACACATATGTAATAAGACGACTGCGTTTAATTACCACACATGACTTCCATATTTAATGAAAAAGAGTATTTGACTGCTTACCACTGATACTGTACTTGTTCCGATGCTGGTACGTCAACAGCACATTCTTCGAAATGGGCTTCGTTTCGTTTAAGAGCTCTATCTGTTGGAGCTTTTTTGAAGTGTAAGTGTTTGACTGCGGAACCCTTCAAAAGACATGAAGTAAATCAACTTTTAAGCATTTCCTATTTAAATATAATTAGATATCTTAAATATATTTGGAATATTTGAAACAATGAATATTAGAGTCAAGTTACCTATGCTCGGCCAGTCCAATGCTCGGCCAGTTTTGTTTACATCAGTCGTTTCTTCAATAAACATGTGAAATGGAAAGTAAATTGTTTGTTTTTTGTTTAACCCAACATTGCATTGTAGAAAGAAAACATTATATTGTAGAAAGAATGCAAGGTCTGTATCATCAAAGCGCTTGAATGCCGACAGCAGACGATAGCGGTCAGGAATGACAGATAAATTGTAAACTAAAAACATATTTCTTTTAGAAAAAAGTCAATCATAATGTTCATTTGACCAGGTGTGTAAAAAAGAGCTATCTTAAATCTCCCTTTAAAACGTTATGAAAGAATAACACAGCTTTTATCAATGCCGTCTTAACCAACACCCCACCCACTCCCGAATACACTGGGTAAAAATCTGAACCGCACCACGATAATACTAAGATTAAAATTATTCGCTGACAAATGACTCAAAAAGTTTTTGTTATCAAAGACCTTTTTATCTTTTAAGTTAATCATTTTTACTTTTCTACTGGTTGTTTTGACAATGTTTGCACCTTCTTTATAATCGTACTTTCCGCAGTGCAGAAATAAGAAAACAACAGCATCAGGAAAGGTAGGTACATATCTAAAGGGCAAACTAAACACTTATTGATTTTAAGTTTTTGAATTGCTATATTATTTAAGATATTTAAAGATAATTATAATATTTTATAACATTATATTCTAAAAATAACCATAAATTTGCTGTTAAACTACCTGGCCGAGCATTGGACCAAATCTAATGAAATTTAGTTGTGTTGAACCTGTTAAAAACCGCGCTGATTTTACCCATTAACTGACGTCATCCAGGCGCTTACATGTATGACCTAATTTCGTTAATACATGCTGACTACATAACAACATTAAATATTAAAGGACAATCGGTAAATAAAATATTTGTAAAGAAAACGTTATGAAACTGGCCGAGCATAGGTAACCTGACTCTATTAACATAGTTAAAAAACAACAGCAATGGCATATATTACACAATATAACTAACTTATTCGTGTAGAAAACATTCTATAACAAACTACTTTTTGTCCGAATTATAATCTAACATAACCTAAAAGATTGTTATATTTTCCTATCAAAAAGGAACTTTGAAAGCCACCGAACACCACAGATATGAAAATATTGCAGGCTCAGTTTGGTTGAGCCTGTTCATGGCCACTAATGGAAACGCTTATAACTGCCCACGGCGCCTCAATATTTACACAAATAAACAGTAAAATTTTGATCCACCTCAAACGATGGTATGCATAAGGCGGAGAACATGGAACCTTCAATGCCAAATAAAATGATAAATGCCAACAATGAACAAAGACATTTTTGCAGTATATGTAAAGAAGTAACAAGTCGTAAAAAATGCACTAGAAGTTTTTGCAACGGACACCGTAGACATATATTAAATCAAATCATCAAGGAAAATATTGCTTCACATTTAAAATATGTGACACGCTTTAATACCAGTACTAAATGCTAATCAGTATTAATAGATAATTCTCAAGCAATGTTCGTTTATTCATAACTCTTTACTCTTAACTATGCACAAATAATTAAGGTACTCACACATTAGCCCTTTTGCGCATTTTGGATAATTTTAATAATAATTCTAACTATTAGTTTTGCCGACAAATTAAAGGGAGCATTATGTACTTACATCACTCTCTGAGCAGTCTACACCTTGGTAACCGGTAGGACAGTAACACGTCTGCTGTGAACCGGACATCAAGCACGTGCCACCATTCATACACGTGTTGTGAGGACAACTGCTAGCTCGAATGCATCTTTATGCATATAACGAAAAGATAAAATGTAAATATTTTCATTTATTATTATGTGATTATCAAGACTTGGGATGCAATGGTTTTGGACAGTAACAAGACTTTCTGGTCGTTTATTAGATGGCAGAGTAACGTTTTTGTAATATTTAGATTTATATTTCAATGGTCGTGCTCGATATGAGTAACGCAAAGGGTGGGGTATGAGTAACCGTTTTTATAATATTTAGATTATTAATTCAATGGTCGTGCTCTGTATGGATATCGCGACTTTGGAAATGGTGTGGGTGTGACCCAAACTTTTTTTTTTAAATATTTACACTTCAACTTCATCATCTACGATGAAGTCTTATTCACCTAACGAATCATAATTTTTAATGGTAAACAGTGTAAAGTAATAGTTTAAAAGGTGTGGCTCCTGAAGAACTGTTCACAGTTTATTGGACGTTGCACAATGTTTTGACGTGTGACGTCGCCGAGCGTCCACGTTTTGCCACAAGTTTTTGCGAAAAAGCGTGCCATCATTCACTTCGTCGTGAACGTGGCTGTTCTAACAGATAATATGAAAGAGCCGTTATAAAACGAAAACGAATTCTTCTAATAATTTCTGTATTAATCAGAGTATTTATGTGTGTAAATATAAGGATTGAATCGATATTTGATGTTTTTCATTTGGGTATAAAAAAAAACAGTTGGATTGTTTATAGTACGCGTGAAGCCCTTCTGTTTTCCATACCCAACTGTTTTCCATACCCATCAAGTATCGATTCAATCCTTAATTAATAACAAAAATAAAAATTACCTCTTTTCGAAACCTTGCCTAACACATTTTAAATTGCCGTTACACTTGCACTCTAAAATAAAAGAAGGTGTTCAAAGCAATGGATTGATAGCAAAATTCACTTTAAAGGTTAATAGTTAGTGTGTCAGAATAACTGTACAGTATAACTTTCACCTCCATGGTAAAATATAACTCAGTTGCGCAATAAGGTGACGATGCTTGTTTGTGGTCTGTACTATTACGTTTGTGTAACGAATGTCGGTAAACCAGTGAATTACATTATATACACTAATATTTAGCTACTTAAACTGCTAGGTCTATCTGAAACATGAACAAGTATTTAAAGCCCCAATAAACTTGGCAAACAGCATATTTTTTATTAACCTAAACATTTTAGATTTCACCTGTATGCATAATAACACAAAAAATAAACCTTACAATAAAATAGGGTATTATCTTATTGATTACAGCATGTTTTGGGCGTTTTTCGGATCGTTTATTTTGTTTACAAAACAAACAGCGAATATTTCCGAGCTGATTTTCGGAAACTCTCGGCAGGCGAAGGTCGCTCATTATACAGAATGACGTCACCGCGTTCTTACGGCCCACTTACGGAAAAAGCCGATAACTTTTCGCCGAGTGATTGTAAACATTGGTTAGTAATTTTGTGGGCTACAAAAATACTGTTCGGATTGGGTCTCAATGATTGGGGATTATTTGAGGACATAAATATTTGGTCATTTATATTTTCTTTTGAAAAGGGTCAACGTGGTTAATTAAGTTTCACAATGAAAAAAAAAACGTTTAGGCAAGTTTATTGGGGCTTTAATAGTGTTTAATTATTTTGTTCTTATTTAACATAAACTCAGTACAAATTAGATAAAGTAGATGCTCTTATGCAACATTACCTCACAATAAACATTAGATAAAGTGTATGCTCTTACTTAACATTAATTCAATACAAATTAGATAAAGCAGAAAAGACTGAATGTTGCAAAAATAATAAAGTTATAAAATTAGAATAACTTATAGCAGACGTTACGCTTCTGGAACAAGCAGGGGACAAAGTCAATACCGTAATAGTCACTTTGCCAAGCTGATCATTAGGTTTTAGTGTTTCATTCATTAATCGTGCACTGCATCGAGTTATTATGACATTTCTTTTATATAATGGCAACTGTTGTTTCCAATACTAAGTGTCCAGCTCCGTCTACTTTAAGTTGCATTATTTGAATAGAAAGTTTATGAAGAATAAATGAATGGTTGGCATTTTGTATGTTGTTTGCGGTCTTTGAAATTATCATCGTAACATACTTTTGGCCGTTAAAAATGGAATAAATTTAGTACATTTATTTTATTACACTTTAATCATGTTAATTATACTCGAATTGTAAACTGAAATTAAAACTAGACTATATCCTTAGGACAATGAAGTCCCACTTCTGCAAATCTATCAACAACATGTTGGCATCATCCCTAGTAAGTGAAGAGTAAGTGCCTCACAATCTTATTACTTACATCAACAAAGAGCAATAACTCTAGTGAAAATTGATGCAAGACAGATTCCTTTACAATCATCTACAACTCATTTTAAATAATCTACGCAAGTTGAAAAGAATTGAGCCATAAAGTAAACGAGGAATGAATGTCAAAAATTATTTTTCAACGATCTAAGCATCCTGCTCAGTCATCTGTGCAAGTTTGACAGAAATCGGCCAAACAGTTAATGTGGAGTTGATGTCACAAAAGTTTATAACTGAAAGTAACAAAGGCCCAAGAATCTCATATAAAATGGTCACAGGAAAAAATCTTTTCGTTGAAACTATCTACACAGCCTGCTCGATCATCTGTGCAAAGGTGAAATATGCATATCAGGAATCGCCACATTCAGAAAAAACAGCCTCCCCACACAGTCAAGAAGAAGAGAGGGGGAGAGAGCATGGTTAATAAAATGATAAAAAATACACCACTAGCAATAAACAAAAATGAGAACCCGAGGGGTTACCGCCTTGGAACGGTCAGTGGCAAATCAAATTGCCACTGGGGGTTTAAACCAGGATCTAGGGTGCACCAACCTCACATTTGCCCCAACAGGTTCTCATATCACAAAACAAGTACAAGTTGTCTTGGTGAAAAAACTCCAACCCACTTAACGCCTTAACAATGTTGCATGCAAATACACAGAAACATATAAAACATAAGAAGCGAAGAGCATTGCAAAGCTGAAGGGGTGGGTACTCAATGATCTTACCGAGACCAGAGCTCCTGGAGTAAGATCAGCAAGAACACGATGACAGGGATAAAAGAAACAATTCGAGCTTCTAGGTTCTTTTAAGGAAAGATTTCCCCATTAACCTTCATAAACTCTTAAACCCCTGCCACTGTCGTGCAACCAAAGAGGTAAGCATAATGATCAACTGTAGAATGGTTAATCACCAGGTCTGCAAGTTCAACTGAAATCTGCCAGAGGACCATTTTGCTGTTAAAATGGTCGCAGGGACGATCTTTGCCTTTAAACCACCTATCAACTGTGCAAGTTTAAAAGAAATCTACCAGATAGTTAATGAGCAGTTGGTGTCACATAATTCAATTACAGCAACTCTTATCTGCCCCGACTTCGTGTGGGCATAAAGACGGCTATAACTAATAAATTTACAAAACCTGCTGTAACGAGTTCTGTACTAGCTAGAAAAGAAACATCACTCTCTTGTTCCAACTCAATGACAGTTAAAGATGAAAAACAACAGAAAATGTACTTTATTTATGCTTGATTGATGTTTAATATGTTTTCGAAATGAGCAACGGAAAATCAACTTTGTTAACGTTTCCTTCTTTCTTATCAGTTAAAAAATGTGATAAAGTATATACCTTTGTTAGGAATGAATGATATGACCGCCTGAAATCCCCTTAAAGCGAATGAGACATCGGTTCGGAACTCGATCCGGACCGAGTTGCCGTTAGTTATGAAGGTTCGTCCATTCAGACTCTCACCGCAATAGGGGCCTTTCATAGGTACTGAATCTATAGGAAGAAAACGTAATAATTATTTTTTATTTTGAAAAAAAAACACATCATACATGGAAACGTTTTATCATGTCTTATCTACAGAACTCACATTCAAGTATAAAATGTTCGAGAGACTGATACTGCTTCGGCATTACACAGTACTATGCGATCTAAAAGCATCGAGTCTGGGTAATTCTATATGTTACATTCTTACTATATACCGTTTCAAGGCGGTTATCGTTTACGATAGCTCTTATAATATTATTTGAAATTTAAAAATATTCACCGATGAAGTTTCTTTTTTTTAATATTTCTGTTATGACCTTGGAGTCTTCGCATTCTTATCCAAGTGGTTTTGTGTGTGTTTCGTGTTTTCAGTATTCAGATAAATCACAAGGAGCTTCTTGGGTCAGTTAACGACTCAAACATTCTACGAGGTGATTCCGTTAAGGACGCAAGAATGTGACTATTTTGACTAGATTTCCTTTAATTTAAAACATTCATGAAACATGCATGACACACAGTTTGAACTTCAACAGCTAATAGGGATAACCAAAAGTTATAGTACTTTAATCGACTGTCTTACACGTTTTTAAAGCTTACCATTTCTCTCTCCGGACAAGATTCTCAGCGAGTCAAACATGCAGTCATCCGAATCTTCTATGTCAAAATAGTTGAAGTGAACCTGTACGACATGCTGAGGAAGGAGAGTGTTGCGCACCACTACCACGCATTCCTTGTTGTTCTGGTACTCCGGGGCCGTGTAGATCATCTCTCCACTTGCCGTGTTAATGTCTTTGTAAAATCCACTGCAGTCTGACGGCAAACAATGGTGATTACATTTACAAATGTATCAGTTTACAATAAAAGCTATTATAGCGAGAACCAGATTTTTCTTTCAATTATATTAACACCGTTTAGGTGCATGATCTCTGATCTTGCAGTCGTTATGTCGCTGATACAATTTTATTGTGATGCGTTATGTGTTGATAAGTCATAAAGAACTAAAAATGTAATAAAATTGTGACATAAGCGTCTTAGGTTTGTATGTTTATGTAATATTTGCATGCATCAATTTGATGGGTGGGTTGGAATAAAAAAAAACAAGGAAAACGTGTGGTTCAAATGAGAACCTTTCATTTACTTATATAGTTTAAAACAATTTAGAGATTTAGTTGAAACTTGTCTGCTTCAACACGAACACGTGCCTGAAAGTGCGACTAAACGATTTTGAGATGGTGTTTAATGGAAAGTTTCCGACATTTTTGTATTTCTAGTTTACACACCGGCTCTTTTGTTTGCCGTAGGTTGATAATTTTGAGAATAACCTGCGATAACAAAAGAATTCACGAGACCAGGTTGTTCCATGCACGTGAACGGGTTGTTCTCCGAAAAGAATTACCCGTCCACGTGCAAGGAACAACCTTGTCTCGTGCGTATATTTAAAAATATTAAAACAATACAAAAAAGACACACAACATTTTTTTTCATTTTAAGCACAAGAACAAATGAAGTAAAATTAAAACACCACATCATTTTATGTTATTTTCCTGTTATAACCCAATTTAGGTAACACTTACAGTACCAATGATACATATCAAAAAAGTTCGTTTAACATGCATTTCTTTTAGTACCTTATTGTCATTATGTAAAGTCAGGTTTCAATAAGTATAAATCGTAGAATAATGTACATGTATACACATTTATGACAATGTTCCAATTTATGAAAAAAGACGAGATTTTGAGCTCCTTTTCAAATATCGTTTAGTCATATTCAAATATCATGTGTATATTGAAGTGAATTCGATGTTGAAAAACACATTTTGTCTTGTTAAATTTTTAGCACTTGCTTGTTCGCTTTATTTTCATCGCTTGACAGAGAAGAAAACTTGAAATCTGACACTTGGCTTTTTTTTTATATACTTCTAAAAGTTTGCTAAGCGCCAATAATATTTTTGCACATGTCATCTGGTGTATGCCAGTTATAAGTTTTATTTTTTTTTTATTTATTTTAATTCACGTAATTAATGACCGATTTGACAAATGTTTGTTTTAATGAGTTTACGGGGTTTGTTTTTGAATTTGAAATAGATATCGGAGATGTGCACAAATCAATGTTATTGCATATAATGAAGACCTTCCCTTAAAACAGACGGCCCTTTAGGAATGCTGTGCAACTGAGCACATGATGTTACAAAAGTGTGCTTTTTTCAATAGACAAATGGAATACCAAGTAGTTATTATTATAAGTTGTAGGCCTTCAAGGTCAAAGGCTTGAAAAAACCATGTTCGTGCATATTCTTGGGAAGTTTTAAAGTATATAGTTTAAAGTTTTTAACGCCGCACATTTTAACTGAATGAAATAATGATCGAATTATTGAGTGCGTGAATTGTTCAATTTCCGCATCAATATGACTGAAATACTGTTGAAAGCGTGTTAAATCCAACAAAAAGTATGATACGTAAATAATGACGCTAACCTGTGTGTAGTTTGTGACAAAAAATTTTAGCTGCTCAACTCTTCAAACAAATCTGATGCTTGGGACAAACTTTCATTCAAATCGTAGTACTTGCATGTGTCTAAGGTGTGTAAGTCGGATATCAACCTCGTACATCGGCGTTTCTGTGTAGAAAATACCTGGCCACGAGCTTCATGAAACACCTCGAGCGCTTCGCGCTCTCGGTGTCACAAGAAACTCGGTTGATATCCTATACATAGCAGTTGGTGTTAAACATTAATAAAGCTATGCAAAATCAACAAATGGAAACAATTACATCATGACTCAGGCTTAAGTTTCATTTGAAAGATGAAGAATACCCGTGTGTAAAAACAAACTTTTTATTTCGACAAAAGTCTTGCGTGAATGTATGCACTAACACACAAATGCAGTCAAACGGTAGTGTCCTGAATGGCGTACGTATAATGTACCCACTTTGCGGCGCTCCTGTTTGCTCCTGTTTGTTGTGTGTGGGAGGCTGGGTTTTTCTTAATCTGACTATCCCTAATATGTATTTTTTTCACATTTGTTCACTGAATAACTCTGAAACAGGTTTTGAATGTTGCTTTAAGTGTAGCTTTATCTCAAATTAACATGATATATGGTACCTAATTTACATCGCCATAGCAGAGAACTTTACTAAATTGTGTCCACAAGTTCCAAACATTAAAATTTCATGATTTTGGTGTATAACAATTTATTTTATTTTATTTATGCTGTTTTGTTATCATACCTTTAAAATTAAGACATTATTTCATTGTACATGTACATCCTTTAAAATCATGAAATATCTGCATCCGTATAAATTAAGGGCCAATAAATTATGTTTTTACAAATACAACATATAAAAGACTCCTCAGTTCAAGTGAAAACTTAATACATCTTACTTGAATGACTCTTTCAGTTATTGCCTATTATAAATAGAATTTTAGGGATTTGCTAGGTCTAACTATTTTTCTTTTTTTTTTAATGTATGTAAAATAAACATACACTAAGAACTGTTATTGTCCAACAATATTGACCTGGCACTTCATTAATTTTCGTAAAGGTCATTGGATAAACACGGGCTTTGGCGAATACTCCGATATGTTTATTCAATTTACACATCAGTGATGTGTGGTGTATTGGAACAGATGCCGGACTACCGATTCAACGTAGATCGTAACGTTTACGAAATTTAACGAATATGGGGTCGAATGCAAGAGAGCCAGGTCAATGTTGTTGGACAATATTTATGAAAAATATGATGGATCTGCATTTTGCCGTTTGAGAGATTTGAATATTTTTGTTTTTTATATCTATGAATTTACAATGGCGAAAGAACCAGCGCCGTACACTAGCGGATCCAGGGAGGGGGGGGGGGCGCACCCGGCGCACGCCCCCCCCCCCCCTAAAATTCCCGGAGCTTACATGTTCTTTGGTATGGAAACAATAAAATATACTATATTTTTTCTATTTTTTCTTCGCTCGCTTCGCTCGCGTACCTTTATACAACATTGCCTATTGAGATGTACTCGTACACAACACAGAGTGCACGCAATTTAAACGTTCCCGCCTTCCCTTACTGTAATAATTCGGCACTATATAACATGATCATGTTGATGCGCAGTAAAACCCATACAAACAAACACATCATTCAGTCAATTAATTTCCTTTGGGTACATTTATACGACAACAAATATGGCTGCGCCGTCAAGTCCCAAAGTTGGCGCATGCTACTGATAGATTCATTGTGCGAATAGATACACATAGATAGCTATGCACTTAGAATATGTTGAATAGTAAAAGTATCTGAACATCGGTTCACAATTATACATGTATCTTCCCTCGTTTTTCCCGCTTAACGAAAATATACAAATTATATAAGCCACTTAGTCGTCCTAATAGAAACCTCGTTATTAGATATTAGAACTATAGGTAACGTATGCCCCTGGATCTGCTAGTGCAACCTTTAGAGTGATTAAAAGTTACGCCCCCCCCCCCCCCCTAACCCAAAATCCTGGATCCACCCCTGCCGTAAGTGATTAGAAATTAAACAGTAAGTAGTATAGTAAAGTTTTATATCAGGAAAGCCCTGAGAATTTATGTATTGTATGGAATTTTAAAGTATCTCAATGTCTTAAAAACAATCTCAAGTTTTACAGCGATATGTCATAATCTTACCATTGTTGCCTCCTACAGGGGTCGGGGTCGTTGAGGGTGTGGGTGCTGGGGTAAATGTATCATCAACAAGTATACAGCGATATGTCATGTACTTACCATTGTTGCCTCCTACAGGGGATGGGGTCGTTGAGGGTGTGGGTATACAGCGATATATCATGTACTTACCATTGTTGCCTCCTACAGGGGATGGGGTCGTTGAGGGTGTGGGTATACAGCGATATATCATGTACTTACCATTGTTGCCTCCTACAGGGGATGGGGTCGTAGAGGGTGTGGGTGCTGGGGTAAATGTATCTTCAACAAGTATACAGCGATATATCATGTACTTACCATTGTTGCCTCCTACAGGGGATGGGGTCGTAGAGGGTGTGGGTGCTGGGGTAAATGTATCATCAACAAGTATACAGCGATATGTCATGTACTTACCATTGTTGCCTCCTACAGGGGATGGGGTCGTAGAGGGTGTGGGTGCTGGGGTAAATGTATCATCAACAAGTATACAGCGATATATCATGTACTTACCATTGTTGCCTCCTACAGGGGATGGGGTCGTAGAGGGTGTGGGTGCTGGGGTAAATGTATCATCAACAAGTATACAGCGATATATCATGTACTTACCATTGTTGCCTCCTACAGGGGATGGGGTCGTAGAGGGTGTGGGTGCTGGGGTAAATGTATCATCAACAAGTATACAGCGATATATCATGTACTTACCATTGTTGCCTCCTACAGGGGATGGGGTCGTAGAGGGTGTGGGTGCTGGGGTAAATGTATCATCAACAAGTATACAGTGATATGTCATGTACTAACCATTGTTGCCTCCTACAGGGGTCGGGGTCGTAGAGGGTGTGGGTGCTGGGGTAAATGTATCTTCAACAAGTATACAGCGATATATCATGTACTTACCATTGTTGCCTCCTACAGGGGACTGGGTCGTTGAGGGTGTGGGTGCTGGGGTATATGTATCATCAACAAGTATACAGCGATATATCATGTTCTTACCATTGTTGCCTCCTACAGGGGACGGGGTCTTTGAGGGTGTGGGTGCTGGGGTAAATGTATCATAAACAAGTATACAGCGATATATCATGTACTTACTGTTGTTGCCTCCTACAGGGGATGTCAAGTATACAGCGATATGTCATGTACTTACCATTGTTGCCTCCTACAGGGGATGTCAAGTATACAGCGATATGTCATGTACTTAACATTGTTGCCTCCTACAGGGGATGTCAAGTATACAGCGATATGTCATGTACTTAACATTGTTGCCTCCTACAGGGGATGTCAAGTATACAGCGATATGTCATGTACTTAACATTGTTGCCTCCTACAGGGGACGGGGTCGTTGAGGGTGTGGGTGCTGGGGTAAATGTATCTTCAACAAGTATACAGCGATATGTCATGTACTAACCATTGTTGCCTCCTACAGGGGACGAGGTCGTTGAGGGTGTGGGTGCTGGGGTAAATGTATCATCAACAAGTATACAGTGATATGTCATGTACTAACCATTGTTGCCTCCTACAGGGGATGAGGTCGTAGAGGGTGTGGGTGCTGGGGTAAATGTATCTTCAACAAGTATACAGCGATATATCATGTACTTACCATTGTTGCCTCCTACAGGGGATGGGGTCGTAGAGGGTGTGGGTGCTGGGGTAAATGTATCTTCAACAAGTATACAGCGATATATCATGTACTTACCATTGTTGCCTCCTACAGGGGTCGGGGTCGTAGAGGGTGTGGGTGCTGGGGTAAATGTATCTTCAACAAGTATACAGTGATATGTCATGTACTAACCATTGTTGCCTCCTACATGGGGATGGGGTCGTAGAGGGTGTGGGTGCTGGGGTAAATGTATCTTCAACAAGTATACAGCGATATATCATGTACTAACCATTGTTGCCTCCTACAGGGGATGGGGTCGTAGAGGGTGTGGGTGCTGGGGTAAATGTATCTTCAACAAGTATACAGCGATATATCATGTACTTACCATTGTTGCCTCCTACAGGGGATGGGGTCGTAGAGGGTGTGGGTGCTGGGGTAAATGTATCATCAACAAGTATACAGCGATATATCATGTACTTATCATTGTTTCCTCCTACAGGGGATGGGGTCGTAGAGGGTGTGGGTGCTGGGGTAAATGTATCTTCAACAAGTATACAGCGATATATCATGTACTTACCATTGTTGCCTCCTACAGGGGATGAGGTCGTAGAGGGTGTGGGTGCTGGGGTAAATGTATCTTCAACAAGTATACAGCGATATATCATGTACTAACCATTGTTGCCTCCTACAGGGATGAGGTCGTAGAGGGTGTGGGTGCTGGGGTAAATGTATCTTCAACAAGTATACAGCGATATATCATGTACTAACCATTGTTGCCTCCTACAGGGTATGGGGTCGTAGAGGGTGTGGGTGCTTGGGTTAATGTATCTTCAACAAGTATACAGCGATATGTCATGAACTTACCATTGTTGCCTCCTACAGGGGATGGGGTCGTAGAGGGTGTGGCTGCTGGGGTAAATGTATCTTCAACAAGTATACAGTGATATATCATGTACTAACCATTGTTGCCTCCTACAGGGTATGGGGTCGTAGAGGGTGTGGGTGCTTGGGTTAATGTATCTTCAACAAGTATACAGCGATATGTCATGAACTTACCATTGTTGCCTCCTACAGGGGACGGGGTCGTTGAGGGTGTGGGTGCTGGGGTAAATGTATCTTCAACAAATGAGTAATCGATCCGAAATCGGTCTCCTTCCTGGCCCATCGGATTTCGGTACTCTATGAACAAAGTGTTTACGTGGAACGGCAGAACTCTCTCAACAATTGCCTCGCTGCATATTTTACCCAACGGATGTCCTTCTGAAAATGATGTACAGCCGAGCTTACATTATCGTCAGTTATACATTTTGCTCACATCCTCTGCAGAAAATTGCATATCATATCATAGTAACCATTAAAGTTATTAAGATGAAGGAAATATTTTTATTTGTGATAAAAGAAAGCAATAGCAATATGGTTTTGTGACAATTAAATAATTGCCCTGCAGCCATGTGTTAAGGAGTTGCGCATTGCTGCTATTTTTGCTGTTACAGATGTTATGTTATTCTCACCTTATATATGTGATCTATCAACTAAATGAACATTGTGTATATGTTCGAAAATTGCCCCAATACCTTCAGTTCTGACATCCAATAGAAATAATAAATCTACTTTCTGTTTTCACAAATTGGATAATACGTTCTCGAGTTATGATTTTAAGCAAGATGGATTCTCATTAAACATGTGCAGCATATGCTACAACAATGATAAACATTGCAATAATGACAAAACAGCTTTTTCAAAGGGTGAATACAACAGTGCGGTGTCGTTACATGTATATTTTGCAATAATAAATTTCGCATATTTATA
Organism: Corbicula japonica; assembly: GCA_038501625.1. Classification (NCBI taxonomy): domain Eukaryota; kingdom Metazoa; phylum Mollusca; class Bivalvia; order Venerida; family Cyrenidae; genus Corbicula; species Corbicula japonica. The sequence continues at coordinate 34,338 of JAZAYU010000749.1, read as the reverse complement.
ATGAATAGCGAAGCCAAACCAAGTGGGAGGATGTCTGATCCCCTTCGTGATATTTTAGACGAACTCATTAAGCATGATTTCATTCCGAGTCCATTTAATAAATGAAGAGATTTTTGCCAGAAAAAGAAGTAACGCATTCTTATAAAACGTCAATTGGGATTTTTCGTTCCAAATCATACCATGTTTTAATAATCGAGTTAAAAGAAGTTTTGGTAGCGGTACCCATTCGTTATTGTAACAGCATAGAATTTAAATACACCAACAATGTATCCTGGCATTTTAGTGTAGGTACTGATAAACAACCTAAATCATGTAAGCACCATGAGGTCAGGGCTGAAGGTTATAAAAACTGAGATTGGAAACCAGCCTTAAATCTCAAGTATCTAGCGACCAGTCGTCCTTTCAGCCAATCAGATGCTTAAGCTTTGGTAAATATGCTCGGTTTTATAACCTTGGGCAAAGAAAACTTAAAACCGTAAATGAGATTTTTGTGACTGTCAGTCAATCGATAAGACAACAGTGAATTAAAAGTTGAAATGTTTGAATAAAAATGTAATCAGTGATATTCCATACAACTAGGTATTGACATTGGATTAACATTTTCTTGGGTACAACAGATGCTGTTTTACAGCAAATAAACATTTCATTCTCACCACAATACGGAAGTCGGTACCCAAGGTTATAAAACTGAGCACGGAAACCAGTCTCAAATCTCAAGCATCTGATTGGCTTTAATGGCGACTGGTCACCATTTCAATCAGATACTTGAGATAGATTTGAGACTGGTTTTCAGTCTCAGCTTTATGACCTTCAGCCCTGAATGAAGCAACGTTTTTCCTCGTTTACTTACGGTTGGAGACACCATGGTATATTAGAATACTTTCCTCTTCACAGGCAGCTGATCCAAAATCCAGCTGCTTCAACTTCAGTTCAATCACTTTCCCTTTAGGGGCCTGTAATTTGATAAACATAAAGATTTATCCAATGCTTGGGTACAAATATATCTTTCTGAACATTCAACTTCGAATTGTTTGTTGTTTTTTTTTTGTTGTTTTTTTTTAATTCATATAATTTCAATTTATATACAACACAACAAAACTTACATAAACAATACAAAGGATTTAAAATAAAACTGTTAGATATTGTGTTAACATTACTGTATCAATGTCAATTTCATTGGTCCAAAATGGGACAAGAGAAAATATATAATGCATCAAAAAGCTTTTGGATAAAATGTGTGTATATCTTTCTTTTTCAAAAATTAGGGTAAATATTTAATTCATTTCGCAAAATTTCAATTGAGTCAATGGCAACTGTTCTTTCCTCACTTATAAAATAAGATTTTTAAATTGCAAATCCTATATAGCTGAAAATTAAATTAACATCTATGTATTCTTTTGGATTTTTATAGAACAATCAACTTCGAATTGTTATTTTATTCGTTTGAAGCAGTTTCGATGGACTTATGTAGTTATTCGAACTTGAAAGCATGATCAGTAAGTTATTACTATGATGCAAAAGTTATTCAATTGTAATTAAAAAAAACTACTTACTTCACCCTAAGGCCATACCAAATTGATTTATTGGTCAACAGATTTTGCTGGTAAAAAAATGGAGCGAGCGAGCTAAAAACAAATGCAAATATTTTTTTCCATTTTGCTAATTTTAGAAGCGAGCGAGAAGCGAAACAGCATTTTCAAAATAAAACTATAGTTAAAAAAGTATGTAAAACTACTACAAGTACTTTTTGCTGTGAGATCACAATACTCTAACATTGATTCAATCTCAATGCAAGGAAATCTTAGGTTCGAATGACAAAATGACACCAATCAGAGTCACAATGAACAGTCTCAAGAAATTACACCTAAGCTTTCAAAGCTTGTGTGAGCTTAGAAGCTTGTTATAAAAAATCAAATCTGTTTATGTGTTTTTTATTCATCTGTTTAAAATACTGGTCAGTCCTTCACTTAAACACATGTATGATACATGTAATACTAAACGGGGATATATAGTGACAAGATGTTTCTTGACTTTCAAGCACACTTGTTTTATCGGATTCCAAGCTTCTTGACTTACTTTGTAGATTTTTGCCTTTTATAAGTATTTCATGATATTTAACCAGTGTTGCATTTAGATCCTCTATGTATGAAATCAGTGTTTTGTTACGATCTGTCGACATTGATGGCATACCTGCAACATCGGCTAAACCAGCACATAATTCTTCTAGGCGCTCTGATTTTATTTGTGGAGGAGTATGATGGTGCTTTGTAAACTGGTTATAATGATGAAATTTTTCAAAGACTGATGGAACAGGACACCCTTGCTCTTTAAATCTAGAGTGAGCGTGATCAATATACCACAATGAATCTGCTAATTATTTCAAAGCTTTTCGTCCAGATTCAATTAAATCCACAGACCATCCACAGCCAAGCTCTTCTGCAAAATCTATCAAATCAGTCAACAATATTTGTGGACCTGTGAGTTTTCCATTCGAATTTGTTGGCTTTGGTTTCTCGGGAAGAACATGACGAGTTCTGCTCTTCATCATTACATTAAATGCATTTACTTCCAAGTTATTGTTTTTGTCGGGTTCAGAGCAAATAAAATCAATATATCGACAGTTTAAGTCGTCCATAACATCATGTATATTCATATCCTTTTGAACCAAAATTCCATCATCAATCGAGTGTTTGTACTGCTCATGTATTTTTATACCTGTGACCGATTCCAGGCTCAAATATACTTTGAAAAATGTTGCAGTTTAAGAAAATAATGCAGCAAAACTGTCTTCTTTACTCACTTGGACAGCAAACCTACGACTGCCTGATTTTCCCGGATTAATGCATGCGATCACTATTCGCATGGCCATTGTGGCGGCTGACATTAGTGATAGTAATCGGTTGGAAAATTCTACAATCGATTATCGGTTCAATCGGTTGGGACACTATCGATAACTTTCCGATTATTAATCGGATGTATATTAAGTCTTTTTCACCTATTTACTATAGGTATAGAAACTCCTAGATATATTATAATAACTTTTCTAGACTTTTTAGTATTTATATTTATTAAATAACAATAAACAATTTATCAATGTTCAATAAAAATGAAGTGACTAGAAGATCAAACAGACTCAACTCAGTAGTCAATAGTCTTGAGTTACTCTTAACTCAATACTGACTATTGAGTTGAGTCTGGTTGATCTTCTAGTAGTGTTACTATTAGCAAATATATAAAAATTTGCCCACTGCTGATATTTATTTTAGATATCCTGACTTGAGAACAAGAATAAATTTTCATGAATTTATATTTTGGGCAGTTTATTAAAAACGAGATGTGATTGAAAATGCCATTATCGTACATTTATATCATTTGTGCTACATGTGTACAGATTATTACTAGAAATACTATCCGAAACATGTTCGTCCGAAATCATAATTTTGTTTGCACAGGATTTGCAACATATTTTGCATATTGCCACGCTTGTATCCAGCTTTCCGTTTAGATAATGCAGGAACAAGAAGTAGTCCCATGCTACTGACTTTTTCTTTTTTTTCCCGGGTGGGGACGCAGACAAGATTCATTGTTATATTCATCCTCGCCTTTTTCGGGCAGCGCATCACAGTTTTATAGCCACTTCTCGAACTGGCCATGTAGAAATTATGAAATAGGGGATACTATGAAGATATTTTGAAATTTATCAAGCCTAAATTAATTATAGATACAGATTTTGTGTTTTCAAGGTATTTAGAATATATTTGTTTAATAACTATTAGAAACCAAAAGCAGCCAGGTGATGATCAGTGTGATGCAGGGGCTTGAATTCGAAACTAGGGAAATCCTGTATAGTAAGCTGTTTCCGCTTCAGAAATTCAGTTGCATGCGTTTGGATTTATTTTGCGGAAAATCGGTAGGGATGACAGCTATTGGCTATATTCTTTTCTGAATCTGCTGTTTCAGCTGGTTTGAAAGCAACCATTTCTGGGAGTTGTCGGTTGGACATATTAATATTGTGCAAGATTTTGGGTTTCGTGATTTTTGCCTTGGCCGATTGCGCAAAAGTGATGCTTGGACTGTGTTTCAGTGTTCCTTGGATTTTTTCAGGAGTTCTTCATAGCCTGAGTTTGTGTTGCATGAGTAGCTTATAGCCATATGTTTACAGTAATCACTGATTTCTGTTTCAGGTTGTTGTTGTGGATTGATTTCATAGACTAGGTACAGAGTGTGTGTCGGAAACTGTGAAATTAGGACCGGTTACTGTGGTCCGTCGCCTTTCGGTCATTTTTCTGTTTGGATTGTTTCCCTTTGGCACGGTTAAAAAAAATCCGAATTACCGCGACGTCGCTTTCGTCCATACAGTAATCGATTGTCGCGTCGGGCTAATTTTTTCTAACCGATGTCGGCGACTTTTATTTGCGATAATCGGCACATCACTAGATCATGTTTTCCGTTAGGCTCGAACGATTAATGTAGTACATTATGACGCGAGAATATGTTCGGACTGGTAAAATTAATCGAATAAAGGTTACATGCCGCTAAAATTGCATCCGCTCAGAAATTATTTTTTTTTATATTTTTTTAACGATGCGGGCGGAAGGCAAAAAGGAAAAACAAATATTTATATTTCATTTTGGAAAATAAATGGTGCGGGAAATCCGTTGACCAATAAATCAATTTGGTGTGGCCTAAACTCAATCTTTCTATATTCTCAGTGGCTGAGAAGGACTGTGTGTTCTCTGGAGTAAATTCGACTGTTATTTTGTGTATTTGGTTAGAATAAAAATCCTTGAAATGACAGAAAGAAAACCAAACCTTTATGTTTAGATGTATATTTTCTTGTATGTTATATTTTTCGAATCAATATCCGTTTTATTGGATCTGTAAACATAACACGTTTTGTCTCGTGCCAATAACTTGAACGCGAATGATTCTTTATCATGAGGATTTTTTCATATTTCGCATCCTCACCTATTATTATTAAAACATTAAGCCAGGGGAAATAAACTCATTTTTGTAGAAGAGATATTGTTGATATACCTCAATTCTGTAAAAGCACCTGGCACCAACATCGTCTTTGTTCAAGATCTTGGAGTCTTCCCCGCCATAGATACTGCTATTACACTTTGATTCGTCTGCATTAACTGTAAAAACGGCTTTGTTGTTAAAAGTCTTTAATAAACCCTATAAGATAACGCAACAGCGTTAAGTAAGATACGAAAATAAGATAAATATTGCACTGAGGTTGCCTTTGTTGAATTGTACAGTGTGACACGTTATCCACTCTCGCAACATACAAACCGCATATAACAAAAATATTAATATAAAAACAAAAAAAATCTTGTACCTATCAAACGTTTCAGTAACGTCCATAGTAATAAAATTGAAGCTGCAAATCAGTTTTCTTGTTTCAATTTTTCGCAGGCTTGAGGTCGACAAATCTCGAATGGGTCTATCTTTGCAGCTTGCCCCACAACGGCTCTACTGTTGGAGGTCAAGGAAATGGGGAGACAAATGTAGGAAACTTCTTACCCACAATACCTGCGCAAAGACGCTACATTTACGGAAAATGTGTTTGGATTACGCGTGGTCATAACAGATCTCGCTCCAAATAATTAATGGTGCAACGACAAGAATACAGCAGTCGTCTTGAAACATCTTGGAAACACCAATTAACAATTGATAATAAGGTCCACGAATTCTTAATTTTCTTAAATATATTGAGCAAATTGACAATATCGTAACACTGTAAAAAAAGTCGATGTGTGCATAGGATATAATTATGTACCTGAAACAAAATTGATGTGAGAATAAGATATATGTACCAGGAACATTATTGATGTTAGAACAGGATATATGTACTTGGAACAGAATCAATATGGAGACGTTATAAATGTACCTGGAATAGTCGATGTGGCACATGATATATGAATCTTAAGGGAGCCGATATGGGAACATTATAGTTGTACATTGAACAGAGTCGATGTGGAACATTATTTATATATGTACCTGGAAGATAATCGATATGGGAACGTTATATATGTACCTAGAACAGAATCAATATATGAAAGTTATAGATCTACCTGGAACAGTCGATGTTCCACATGACATTTGTACCTGGAACAGTCGATATGGCACATAATAAATGTACCTGGAAAAGAGCCCACTTGGGAACATGATATATGTACAAGGAACTAAGTTGATGCAGAACATGATTTATGTACCTGGAACAGAGCCCACTTGGGAACATGATATATGTACAAGGAACTAAGTTGATGCAGAACATGATTTACGTACCTGGAACAAAGTCGATTTGGAACATAATAAATGTATCTGGAACAGAGCGATATAGGACATTCTTTATGTACCTTGAACGGATTTGATGTGGAACATAATATGTGTACCTGGAACAGAATCGATATGGTTACATGATAGATGTACCTGGAACAGAATAAATATGGTAATATTATAGATGTTTCTGAAACAGAAGTATGTGGAACATGATACACTTAACCACTGTTCTAACTACACCGATCATATTTTCTAAATATCTCACCAAGGATTCGAGATATGCACTTCAAACTTGAAATATAATAAGATACATCATTCCCACTTCTTTGTGTGAAACAATTATTAAATTCTCTTAAAGCGTTTAGAAACCACTGGCATTTATTCGAGGTAGGGGTAAAACCAAAAGTCACAAAATTGTCGGTAGTGGGTATATTCTCCGAAAACGAAAATTCGTTGAATAAATATGGATTTTTAAGTAATTTTGAACTTATCTATGCAATTCTGCAATGATGCGATTGTTAAGATGTTACACAGAAGACTTTTAAGCAGTTTTTGCCTTTTTCAGTATATCCTCTATGCAAAAGCTACGGTAAATTTTGTGACTTGGTTTTGCCCTCACCTCTGTTAAATGTCATTGGTTAAAAAACGCACAAATGGATTTTAAAGGAAATTTAAGAAAAAGAAGTAAAAATTTTGCATCTTGTTACGTTTCAAGTTTGAAGACTGTACTCCATTTCTATGCGGAGAAACTTAAATTTTTTTATCTGTGTAGTTAGAACATTGGTTAAGTGTAGATGTACCTGGAGCATAATAAATATTGTAACAATATAGATGTATCTGGAACAGAATTGATGTGTGAACATGATTTATGTACCTGGAACAGAATCAATATGGGAACATGAAATGTGTAATTGGAACAAAATCGATGTTGGAACATTATAGATGTATCTTTAGCACAGTCGATATGGGACTATAATTGATATATCCGGAACATAATCGATATGGGAACATTGTAAATGTACCTGGAACAAAATCGATATTGGAACATCGTAGATGTACCAGGAACAGAATCGATCAGGGAACATTGTAAATGTACCTGGAACAGAATCGATATTGGAACATTATAGATGTACCTGGAACAGAAGTGATGTGCAACATTCATTTAAATATGTACCTGGAACAGAATCGGTATGGGAACATGACATACGAGTATGTACCTGGAACAGAGTCGATGTGGGAACATGATATACATGTATGTACCTGGAACAGAGTCGATATGGGAACATGATGTATGTACCTGGAACAAAATCGATATGGGAACATGGTGTATATACCTGGAACGGAGTCGATGTGGGAACATGATATTTGTACCTGGAACAGAGTCGATATGGGAACATGATGTATGAACCTGGAACAGAATAGATATGGGAACATGATATATGTACCTGGAACAGAGTCGATGAGAAACTTGAATCCTCGGTCTTCGTATGACACATCCGACTTGAAATGTACTCTTATTTCTTCTTCGGTTGTTATGTAGGTGAACGGTTCCCAGCCACAGAACTTACGATCCGGGGCGTCCATTTCTCGAATCTGCACATAGTCCCAGCTGTAATAATAGAGTTTATTTGGTGAAATATCTATTATACTATACTCTTATTGAATTTAAAAAAAAAACAACAACAAAAATGACAACAAGTTTTATTTGTTACTAGAGTAAAAAACAACACTGAATTAAATAAAATATTTGAAGTCCATTGGTATACATATCATTAAAAATGAAATGCGGGAGCACAAAGCGAGCCTATCTTGTCTATGAACTGTGAGAATTTTATAAACATCTTCGAAGGTCTCGAGTTAAAATAAAATTAACCATTTGTTCTTTATCATTCTGAACCTTTGAAAAACATAAAACGTGAAAATATTACAGGCCCGGTTCTATTAAACCTGTAAATGTGCAGGAATGGAAATGCTTATTACCGACAACTTGGTAGAGACATACTGAGATTCAAACCGCCCAACGATGTGATTTTTTTACAGTTTACGGACAACGCATTCAATTCGATTTTATTTACCAAACACCCGGAGAGATACACACATTTATACTTTTTATTACAGTTATCAGTTAATGTGTGGCTTAAGACCCGGTCACAATCCGCCGTGCGTCTTTTTGTCCGTACGTGTTTTGGGGGGTCACGTTTTTCTAGATATTGGGTAGGATGAAGAAACGCGTTACACTTACAGTTGCGTGGCCTTCACGCCATGTCTAGAGGAAAGCGGTTGCAAGTATCGTACGTTGCGTAGTTGGTGAGTTAGATCTCCGTGCGGTTGCTATGTTCACGTACGCAGGCAGTACTTACATGCGCTGCTCACGTATGGTATTCTTACTCGCTCGCCAGTTTTAATTTCGTGCAAGTGCGGTGAACGTGACTTTATTTCGGCCGCTGTTGGGTAATATGTAAAGACAAAATGTCGACGCTCTCCAGAAATCACAGCTCTGCTGCCTCGATATGCCGCCCCTACAACCGCAGATATTACGAACTCTGCTGCTGCAAAACGCAGCTTACATGGGCACGGCAGAAACTCGAGGTGTTATTACATGATTTTTTTACGGGAGATGAAGAGGCAACAAGAAGACCGTCGCATGAGATTGTGGGTTCGCCAATGGATTGAGAAGAGAAGGCTTTACGGACAGTACGAAACGTTATTTCAAAACATTGTTCCACAGTCACTCTCCTCACGACCAGACTCGCTGACATCACCATTTGAATCTTCGATTATCCTTTTATCTTCCTCTGTGACCGCTCTCTTCTTTTCGGTCTCTTTTCTCTCTGCATTCGGTGGTAACTTGAAGACAAATGCTTGCCCTCATCCGTTAGCTCGACCTTTATTTACTGCAGAGGTCAGTGCGCACACCGTGCCTTGTAAGTGCAGTGCGTGTACTTGCTCAGTTTAACTGTCAAAACAGCGCACAGAACTCAGGCGGACATTACGGCACGGCACTCAGATCCACAGGCGAACCCACCTTCTCCTGCGTCGGCCTTCTTTTTGTCTCTCCATCTCCCGTTACAAGGCAAGAACATGTAATAACACCTAGTGTTCCTGCCGTGCCACTACAAACTGCTTTTGTAGCAGCAGAATTCGCAATATATGCATTTCAAGGAAGCGGAAGCTGTGATTTCTGAGAAGCATTGTTAGGTCGTCTTTATATATATCACCCAACAGCGGTCGAAATAAACTCAGGTTCACCTCACTTGCACTCACTTACAACAGGCGAGCGAGTAAGAACATCGTACGTGAGCAGCGCGTGTAAGTACTGCCTCCGTACGTTAACATGGCAATCGCACGGAGATCTAACGTTGTTAACACGTTGTCAGCACGTACAACTCGCTTACCATCTACCCAACGTACGATACATGCAACGGCTTACCCCTAGACGTGGCTACGTACTCACACCTTGCGGAACCGTGAGTGTAACGTGTTTCCTCTCTGCTCTTGCAACATCCTACTAGTAAAACGCCGCGAACGTGACTTCCAATAACACGAACGGACAAAAAAGACGCACGAGGGGTTGTTACCGGGGCTTCATGCACTAAACATGCTACGGCGTACATGCGTACTCCCAAATCCGCGCAGAGGCGGTACTCACCACATACAGATCCCTGAAGTTAATTTGCAGCACGTTTTTGCAAATAGACAGAACGCACTTGCAAGTACGGCGGGTTGTGACTGGGGCTTAAAGCATGACGGCAATAAACTCTTTATGGATCTTTATGGATTGACACAAAACAAGTGATTTATTAATGCGCCGCGAAATACAGGTAAAATCGGTATTAATGAAATCATGATATTGCAATATGAAGACTTAGGAAAAGCGTTCCTGCATGTCGTCTCAAATATAAAGGACCACAATTTCAAACATTTTCTTGTTACAAAGATGAAAATGTCAGTGCGTTATTTCAAGAAATCAATGGCAATTATTTGTAAAATTGTGGTTAATTTCATCAATTGAGTAAGCAAGAACAAGACTCTTACACGTGCTCGTTGTGAATTGTGTATTCTCATCTCGCGAGATCACTGTTGTCATAGTACCCCCTACTCTGTACCAGTTGCAAAGATTATTTTATACTTACTCACAATTGTCACTTTCTTCTAGGCTGAAGTATTCTGTAGTTAAAATCATTATGTGGCCCACTTGTGTTTTCAGTTCCCATGTGCAATCTACATTTGACCTGAAATTGTGTATATGCTTAGGTTTGTGTGAAACCCTTCGTATAATGATGTGATAAAATCCCATATACAATGTCTACTAAACAAATTAAAAGTTAAAACTGGCTCACAATAAGTGTTTTATATTAATTACTTCGTGGTGCAATGGTCAAGTGTTCTGTTGTTGTTGGTTTTTTTTTTTTTTTAATAAAAACGTCCTGGTCGGGCAAGTGGTCATTTGTAAAACATAGAAGCTGGTTTAAACCCTTTGTAGTAAATATATTTTGTCATAGCCTTTTCCAAGGCGCTCACTTAAGAGTGTTTCTATTGGTGTCCTCTAAATTTAACTTAAAGATAAACGGCATGCATAACCATGGTACCGAAACATGCTCAACAAGTGCTCAATCGATTGTACTTGATAGTTCTAAAGATATTGCTCCTAGTGGGGAGCGAACCCGTACCGCACGCCGACAGCTCCTAGCCATGCACTTCCGGTCACTCTACCAACCGAGCCTGCCGGGACAACCCCCAAAAGGTTGATCGAACATCGCTGATCAACGTAATCATCACTGCATGACATCGGTAAGTGTTCGTTCTCTATATTTAATTTAAGAAAATGACAGAATCTTGTATGAAATAGGAATCAAAGTTTTACTTGTAAAATTCTGTGTCATTGTGAAGCTCTGTCTCCAGCTGGATAGACTCTGTTTTACCTGCTGCAACTTCGATTTTACCGCCACACGATGCTTCAAAAATAACAGAAATACACCTAATGAAAAGAGGAATTATAGTGCATTGAGTGAAACAGTTTAAAACACTTTGAATCTGGACCGTCAATATAATAAAACTAATAGTTTAATTATATTCTGAATCGTCGACTAAAGGTAAATATTTCTCAATGATGTATTCATAATCCTTTCATTGAAAGGTAAAAGGTAAAGGTATGTGTTTATAGTCTGTAATTAATGTATTCAACCGACTTTCACATCCCCCCCCCCGATTACCGGATATATAAGCCGTCCGTTAACAGTCGGCGCCAAATGCACCCACGGAACATTGGCTTATATTCCTCACAGGTACCAATTTATACATTATTAAAGGCAGCTAACGCCGAAAAATGTGTGATATTTTGATGCTAGTTGTGTATGTGTAAGTGTGTGTGGTCGCAGGACCTTCAGAGTAATTTAACAATAGGGATTAAACATCTTTATAAATATCTTAAAGAGGAAACTTATGTAGTCGTCTGACAAACCAGTTTGTGGAGAATGTACTTTTTTATATATGAGCATTGCTACTGTTTTGAAACTGAATGTTCAAAAATGAAAAGCTTCATGAATATTATGTTAATCGTCGGAATTAAAATCAAAATTCGCATATCCAACGTGGCATGCATAGTTCAGAAAAAAAGGCGTGTTCTTACTTAAAACGCTGTTTGGGATTTCGAAATGGACATGGTTTATTTCTACATTCAAATGCACACATTTGAAATACAATTATAAAAGGTTTACCGTCTCTTTTTGTACGTAATTCCGACAAAGATTCGTCCAAAATATTCTGAAAGGTCCACCTTGAATACGCTGGATGGGCGGACAAAAAGAAAACAATGTAGAATAAAAACGACATCTTACAGCGCTGTTAGTCCATAGCAAATGTCAGATACTGAAGTTAACTAATTCAACCAGCCGACAAGCACTTGAAGAAAGCACTTGGAAACCGGACATGAACAAAAAATTTGCTTCTCTGCGTATAGATTCAAGTGTCATTAGAGATTTGTTGCTATATTTTCTTCCGATTTAGTTTTTACAAAGTCTAGCAATTAATGATTGCAAAAGTCCAAGTTTTGCTTTGAGTTATAGCTAAGGTCAGGCCATGAATCACAAATTATCAGATCGTTTTGGTAAATGTGTTATGAAACTATACATCATCCAAGTTGTTATTACTTAATTCATAAAAAAACTTCAACAAAAGTTATAAACGAATACAACATTGATGAGCAAATAACTCAAATGACCAATATGCAGTGATATCCTGAGTTGCGCCCCATGTGATGCACAAAAGTAAGCAACTCCGTTAACATATTAGAGAGGTTGAGATTTGATACGTGTACGTGTACGGGTACGTGTATGCTACAAGTTCACGTACACGTCACTGTTTTTATGAAAATCGTTTGAGAAAAGTGACTTGTAATAGTACGTGTACTTGTAAATTTCCTAAGTGAGATTTAATGCGTTTCGGTTTACTTCTATTATTGTCCTCAAAATATACAGTACTGAAAATTATGAAATTGACAATTTTTCCGATTCCGATCCGGTCCGCTTCCGATCCTAATGCCATCTATAACCGATCCGATTCCATTCCCATTGCAGTCCAATTCCAATTCGATTGCACTCCAATTTTTTCACTCCGACCCATGGGCTCCAAACGATCTTTACGCTCACACCGATTCTTCCGATTCCGACCTTTTCGCTCCCGATTTCATTGGTCATTAACTATAACGCAAGAAATTGCGCTCCAAACGATCTTAACGCTCAAATCGATTCTTCCGATTCTTATACATAACTGAAAACTGCAAATAGAAGCGCTCCGATCAGATCCGGTCAAAACGCTCCGGTTTTTTCACTTCAAGCGATCCAAACGCTCAAAGCATTTCCGATCCAGTCAAAACGCTCCGGTCTTTTCACTCCAAGCGATCCAAACGTTCAAAGCGAGTCCGATCCGGTCAAAATGCTCCGGTCTTTTCACTTCCAGCGATCCAAACGTTCCAAGCGATTCGCTTCGATTCCATTCCGTTTCCAATTCGATTGCGCTTCCATTGCGCTCCTAACGGGATCGGTTTGCGGTCCGCTTCCGATCCGAATGTCAATTTCATGATTTTCAGTACTGTAGTTCATTATCGATACATTCACAGTCACGTGACAGACAAGAATATTAAAATATGGTTTCTCAGCGAAATGTTTTCACCATGTTCTATCGATCACTAGAAACTATTGAATTCACATCTCCCTGACGTAAGGTCATTATTAATTATACGGCCGTAAGAAGTCTCCCCGTACTACGGGATCAGTACTGTTATCAGTAAATTAACCCGTTACCGATGTCATGCAGTGATTGTTGCGTATATCAGGGCTATCCGATCAACGTTTTTTGGCGTTGTCCCGGTTAGCTCAGTTGGTTACGTCGCGGGAATTGCATGGCTAGGCGCTGTCGCCGTGACGGTGCGGGTTTGCTCCCAGCTAGAGACACTATCATTTGAAATTCACAGTAGCGCTATTTGTGCAGTGTGGCGGCCGTAAGAAGTCTCCCCGTACATTTAGTCAGTACTGTTATCAGTAAATTAACCCGTTACCGATGTCATGCAGTGATTGTTACGTATATCAGGGCTATCCGATCAACGTTTTTTGGCGTTGTCCCGGTTAGCTCAGTTGGTTACGTCGCGGGAATTGCATGGCTAGGCGCTGTCGCCGTGACGGTGCGGGTTCGCTCCCAGCTAGAGACACTATCATTTGAAATTCACAGTAGCGCTATTTGTGCAGTGTGGCGGCCGTAAGAAGTCTCCCCGTACATTTAGTCAGTACTGTTATCAGTAAATTAACCCGTTACCGATGTCATGCAGTGATTGTTACGTATATCAGGGCTATCCGATCAACGTTTTTTGGCGTTGTCCCGGTTAGCTCAGTTGGTTACGTCGCGGGAATTGCATGGCTAGGCGCTGTCGCCGTGACGGTGCGGGTTCGCTCCCAGCTAGAGACACTATCATTTGAAATTCACAGTAGCGCTATTTGTGCAGTGTGGCGGCCGTAAGAAGTCTCCCCGTACATTTAGTCAGTACTGTTATCAGTAAATTAACCCGTTACCGATGTCATGCAGTGATTGTTACGTATATCAGGGCTATCCGATCAACGTTTTTTGGCGTTGTCCCGGTTAGCTCAGTTGGTTACGTCGCGGGAATTGCATGGCTAGGCGCTGTCGCCGTGACGGTGCGGGTTCGCTCCCAGCTAGAGACACTATCATTTGAAATTCACAGTAGCGCTATTTGTGCAGTGTGGCGGCCGTAAGAAGTCTCCCCGTACATTTAGTCAGTACTGTTATCAGTAAATTAACCCGTTACCGATGTCATGCAGTGATTGTTACGTATATCAGGGCTATCCGATCAACGTTTTTTGGCGTTGTCCCGGTTAGCTCAGTTGGTTACGTCGCGGGAATTGCATGGCTAGGCGCTGTCGCCGTGACGGTGCGGGTTCGCTCCCAGCTAGAGACACTATCATTTTAAAATATCGGTTTGCTCATTAACATTTCATTAAATAATTATTTAACGAAAATATGATCAAATGATAGCATGATATGATTAGACAAAAAAAATAACACTATCAGATCTCTTCTTATATATTTGTGTTTTAACAATAGACGAACTTCCTTTATTCAATATTAATAACAGGATATGTATTCATAAATATCAATTTTCATCAATGACTTTATAATAATTTTTAAATATTATCTTGCATAGATAAGTGCAATTAACAAGTATCGAATTTACAATTAAACAATGGATGATGTATATGATATTTTGTGATTTAAGGTAAGACCTGTGTAATAGGCACTATTAAAAATCCAACATATGATTATATTTTCATCAACTGCTTCATACCACTCACTTGTATGCAAAGTTTTAATGATTTTCACCGTGTAGTTTTTGAGATTTTTAGCTTTTTTTATTTAAAAAAGTGAGAAAAAACGTGAAAGTATCCAATTTCTTTAATCAGTGACAATTTTTTTTTGTTATTGATAAATTCAACCCTATTTTTTTACAGTTTATCCAAAATATGTTATATTTTACTAAACCAATTAAAGATATAATATATAAATACAGAATTAATCTTAAAATGACATTTTTTGACCAAATAAATTTAAAAAATGCATTTTTTTATATTTCACGAGACTAAATTAATGAAAATTGTGCAAAATCCTGATTGGTGCAATATACCAAACTTTACCATTTTTTAACTATATACCTTAAACAAAATTTAAACAAAATTTCAGAAAAGTTTACCGTCCAGTTTTAGAAATTTTCAAATTGATGACTCGAATAAACACTGTTCTGATAGCGAAAACCCCTTTAATCTTGATTATTTTGCTTATTTTAGTTTAAATCATGAGAATTTTATATTCAATGACAGAATTACACAGGAAAAAAAGAAAAATGCCAATTATTTAAGCTCTAGGCTTACAAAAAAAAAATAGCTTCCAGTGGGATTTGAACCCCGGTCCTCTTGGATGATAGAACTCTACCCTAATTTACTACTATAGTTACCTCCATTGGATACTCTTCTTGATATAGGTATTCATTACACAGGTCTTACCTTAAATAACGTGTTGTCAAAAATTATAATTATCATACTATTCAGGGGAGGTGACTCAGCGTTGTATTGCAGTCGTAATCAACACGGCAGTAAATACTACACGTTTTTCAAATCCGTGTAGAATGTACCTTTTACGTTGATAACTTGTAAAATGACTTGTACTGTATTTAAGAAACGCATACCTTGATGAGGTAGTACCCAAATGATTTTCGCTACACGTACCAGTAGGCGTACACGTTTTACATCTCAAACGTACGGTGTACTGTTAGGGCCATCGCGTTTTCTCTGAGGACGGAAAACGCGAAGCATGACAGTACGATGGTGACAGTACGACAATACGATGGTGACAATACGACAGTACGATGGTGACAACGCGACAGTACGACAGTACGATGGTGACAACGCGACAATACGATGGTGACACTACGACAATACGATGGCGAAGCGCGATAGTACGATGGTGACAGTCCATCGTATTGTCGTATTGTCACCATCGTATTGTCGCGTTGTCACCATCGTACTGTCGTACTGTCGTAGTGTCACCATCGTACTGTCGTAGTGTCACCATCGTACTGTCGTACTGTCACCATCGTACTGTCGTATTGTCACCATCGTACTGTCGTACTGTCACCATCGTACTGTCGTAGTGTCACCATCGTACTGTCGTATTGTCACCATCGTACTGTCGTATTGTCACCATCGTACTGTCGTATTGTCACCATCGTACTGTCACCATCGTACTGTCGTAGTGTCACCATCGTACTGTCGTAGTGTCACCATCGTACTGTCGTACTATCACCATCGTATTGTCGTACTGTCACCATCGTACTGTCGTACTGTCACCATCGTACTGTCGCCTTCCTGTTGGGCATGCGCATAACTGAATATAAACATGGAGGAAAACCTTGACACTGTCATCAGGTCTCACCCCCATGGCGTTTCCTCCCAAGTCGTTTCACCCCCAATCTGCTATTGGTCGAGACGTTTCACTCCCATTATATAAACTTTAACCAAATTTACTTTTTATGACTTTGTTTAGTTAAAAAAATATCAAATTGTATGTTTGTATGAGTAAGAAATGAATTTATGCAACTCCCATTTTGGGGGTGAAACGACTTGGGAGGAAACGTCTTGGGAGGAAACGACTTGGGGGAGAAACGACCGACACCAGTTTGCGCATGCGCGAACGGAAGGCGACAGTACGATGGTGACAATACGACAGTACGATGGTGACAGTACGACAGTACGATGGTGACACTACGACAGTACGATGGTGACAGTATGATGGTGACAATACGACAGTACGATGGTGACAATACGACAGTACGATGGTGACAATACGACAGTACGATGGTGACACTACGACAGTACGATGGTGACAGTACGACAGTACGATGGTGACAATACGACAGTACGATGGTGACAGTACGACAGTACGATGGTGACAATACGACAGTACGATGGTGACACTACGACAGTACGATGGTGACAGTACGATGGTGACAATACGACAGTACGATGGTGACAATACGACAGTACGATGGTGACAATACGACAGTACGATGGTGACACTACGACAGTACGATGGTGACAGTACGATGGTGACAATACGATGGTGACACTACGACAGTACGATGGTGACAGTACGACAGCACGATGGACTGTCACCATCGTACTGTCGTGCATCGCCATCGTACTGTCGTATTGTCACCATCGTATTGTCGTACTGTCACCATCGTACTGTCATGCTTCGCGTTTTCCGTCCTCAGAGAAAACGCGATGGCCCTAATAGTACACCGTACAAACGGCATGTGAAGTAAAACTCACTTCTCGCCAAAGATAGCAAGAACTCTTAAGCATGATTTTTTTTATATTTTGTTGTTGTTATGTGATAAACTTTTATCGAAACCATTTGTTATATATCTTTTTTTTTTCTTTTATTGAATAAGAATTTGATATAAGATCAAACTAAGGGGCAGCTTAGCTTTTACTTTTCACAAATAACCGACGTTGATTTCATTGAATCTTGATACAGCAACAAAGTTACAAAGATATATACTAACTGTGGCCAAAGTTATTTCCTGGTATTTAAATAAATAAATTAGCAGCAATCTACAAGTAATTGGCGTACGTGTAGAACACTATGTACACGGAGATAACGTGTAAAAGGACTTGTGGTTGCATTATGGTAAATAACTCGGTATTCCTCCGTGGTCCACTCGAATGAAGTCCGTTTTAATATATACTATTTTTTCCTCTTCATCTGGGGATCTCTTAACCGTTAGAAATCGACCTGTTTGTGACTTGTTTGCAGGAATAACATGTCAGGAAAATAAATGAAAGCAATTTCATGCCTATATCTCGTTTGGTAGAGGCGAACTAGTTCCGGAAGAGCGGGTGTATATTTTTGGCACCATATTTGCGATACCGCGTTTAAAATAGGGTCTGTTCGGTTAGAGATCAGTAATTTTCTTACAAGTAAGTTAACCCCCCATTTGCTGTATGTTTTTGAATAGATGAAATGTAGATCTTCACAGTCATATATGGTTGTCTAGAAATTAAGATGATAGAAAACATGTTAAATGTGCATTGAATATTGGGAATTTAACATTGAGGTCTATGGGAATTGGATTTACCATAGTTCAACCTTGTAGTAAATTTTATTTACACATGTATTGATGAAGTAAAACACACAAATATCTTCTACACGTACCCGTACACGTACACGTCTTAAATCTCAACCTCTCTAGTATCACTACCAAAACTGCTTCAGACTTAGCCAGATTTGTTGTTACGGTAACGATGTCAGATTTGATCATTATTTTTTAATCAGCGCAATTAAAGTTTTATCAAATGTGGCTATATCAAGGTACTAATTTCTCGTTGAAATAAATGCAAGAATTGTCGCAGTAGCGGATAATTCGACGTACTGTGTCATGCAGTCTTATCGTATAAGTCAACATATTATGATCGTCTTATAGGATTCGCAAAATGGACTTCCCAGCCTAGAACATGGTTTAAACCCTCAGTGAAAAACATAGTTTTGTCACTGACCATTACAAGGCTTTAACCCCTCATGTTCCGCAAATTTCCATGTTATCAAAATAGCCTACATTTTTAAGATCCCTTTCACCCTTAAGCAATCAAAGAGGAATGCATTTAAGGTTTAAAGACCGGGAATCCACTACGTCTTCAAATAAATATTTTATTAAAATTGCGTCATTGGATCAGGATCCCTAATAAAACTCCAGTCAAGAAATAATATATTGTTAAAGTTATTTTTGCAGCCGCGTTACGTTTGGGTTAGAGCTAATTCACAAAGACAACTTGTACTTGTTTGTTCCGCGCTCTTTGTTGAGAGGCCGTGTTTTCTGAGAGTGGCATTTCTTGATATGCATGTGTTTTGTAAATTCAAAAGGAAGAGCACGCTTGGTGATTACCCCATATGCAGTTGATAGCTTTGCTTACCACTTTGTTTGCAAGAGCGTGAATTTTCCAGGGCCCAAGATCATAAAACTAAGTTTTGAGATCAGTTTCAAATCTCAAGGATCTGATTGGCTGAAATGGCGACTGGTCGCCATTTCAGCCAATCAGATGCTTGAGATTTGAGACGGATCTCCAGGTTTAGTTTTATGATCTTGGGCACAGATCTAGAAAAACACAAAATCCACACATTCACACCCAGGAAAAGAGAGCATGGATTATAAAATAATCGTTTTAAAAAAGGACACCAAAAACTGGAAACGAAAATGAGAACTCATGTGGTTACCGCTTTGGAACAGTCAGCGACAGAATATTTTGCACTTGCTATAAAGTTGTTTCAACCAGGTTTCAGGGTACTTTTGATGATTACGCAAATTGATATCTTTATTTGTTTTAGGCTCTTGAAAAATGAACAAGCTATGAGATATAAACCCTGTAAGATGGTGCACGAGGAACATTGTCGTCTTAAAGCGGAAAAAAAAATATTATTAAAATTTAAATAATCTCTTTTATCATATTGTTTTGTAGTGACGTAACAATTTTCAAAGGAGAAATAGATCAAGAAACTTGCTTGCTTTTCTAAAGTGTTTGCAACATTAAGATGGAGTCAATTAGGATACATTTTATTAACCCGTTTATGACCTATATTTAACAATTTATCAAGGTACATCGAGGTATTGTTAAAGGCTGAAATAATGTCGTGTTGATGTTCGGCAGAAAGAGATAACCTAAAGCCTCTTTCATAGTCTTTTTTATATTTGTCGGGTTTGGTGGCTTTAAATTTTCCGTTTTCGTTTATTTTATCTATTTTAATATCACAGTAGTGATGTTTGTGCTGTGTGGCGGCTGTAAAAAGTATCCCCGTACTATATCACTTCAATCCGTGCTATAATCTCTTACCTCCTTTGAATGTCGTTAAGCACGATACTTATGTACTATGTTAACATTACTTATAAAATTACTAACTGTTTTAATATTTCGGCCAGTTTTAAGATGGGTGGTTTCGATATCCCAGCCAATAAATACTTGGACATTGTTCAATCACCCGCAAGGATATAAATCCTACTTTTTAAATTATGCCTTTGGCGTTGGCTGTGATATTCTGGATTTATAATGTCAGGTCGCCTGGCAAAATTCTATTCTGTTTAGTTCAGACATTGTTTTCTAAACCCATTCTTTTATCTGGGATCTAACGTCGCTGAACATGGAATGGTATTAATCTAAAAATACCGCATTGAAGGTTCCATGTCCACCGCTATATGCACACCATTATTTGGAATGAATAAAAATAATGAACCGTTTATTAGTGTAAATATTCAGTTGCGCCTAACCCGGGGCTTGGCGGCACGGGGAGTATTATGCATTTTCATTACTTCCCATGAATCAATCAATCAATCGATATCCTTTTATATAAAAACCTTTTGTTTCATTTCTATATATATCTATAGATGCACACAATTTATCATAAATATTATCCAGTAAAAAAGAGCGTCAGACCCTTATAAAGTTTCATTTAAACCATTATTTTATGATCGCATAATACGAAGTTTGTGGTAAGCGAATTTTAAGCAGTATTTGTATAATTACTCAAAATTTTCAATATTAGACGCAACCACAACAAAACTGTAACACTTTAGTACTGTTTTTTATCTATTTGTTAATATAAGCAGTCAGCTGGAATACAAAATTTCTTATAGATATATATATATATATGCTGAATCAAGTATCTAACACATTACGTGCCTACAATTTTAAAGCATTGTCAACTTTAACAAACTGCTTATAAAATGTTACTGATTTATGTTTCGACGACTTCAGCCTTGTCCACCTTTTACATCTAGTTTAAAAATGCAACATCAATTTTTTTACGTTGTTCAAAGGCATGAAAGCACAACTTTGGAAAACTCGCTCTCAATTATAATATCCATGAATACTAATGAAAATCCTTTTTTCTAACAATTCGAGATTTTTTTAACTTCAGTTATTATTGAACGTCTCTCAGTGAAGAAATATGTAAGAAAACTAGATAATTATGCTGAAATATTCAATATCGTTTTCTTCAATAAACTGAACATTTAAAACCATTGCGCTTTATTGGTTTGCTTCTAGTTTGGTTCTAATCCTCGTGGCTGTCACTGTTGTCATGGCTGTCAGTGTTGTTTCGGCGATCACGAAGCCAAGCCCAGTCATGGCTTTCAGTGTTGTTGCGGCGATCACGAAGCCACGCCCAGTCATGGCTTTCAGTGTTGTTTCGGCGATCACGAAGCCACGCCCAGTCATGGCTTTCAGTGTTGTTGCGGCGATCACGAAGCCACGCCCAGTCATGGCTTTCAGTGTTGTTGCGGCGATCACGAAGCCACGCCCAGTCATGGCTTTCAGTGTTGTTGCGGCGATCACGAAGCCACGCCCAGTCATAATCATTCTCCAGGTTACATTCGCGATAACATTTGCCAAGTGTCTCGCCACATTCTTTGTAACAGTTTAGGTCTCGTAGACAGGCTCTTCTACACGCCATGCCTTCATCCTGACACGCGCAGTAACACGGTCTATTTTGATACCACCTGGAACAACCTTCGACCAGAGCAGTCAATGCTATGACTGTTGTCATTAGGAGTAACACACGACGCATGGTTGCCTGAAAGAAATGATAAAAGATACTTTATATATAAAAAAAAGATAATAATAATGACAATATTAAGTTTCAAACAACTTTTAAATGAAGTATAAATATATTCCCGCATGTATATAACTCTTAAACACGTTTTATTCGTGAAGCCATACCAATACAATGCATTATGTATTTAATGCCTATCAGTTGTTAAAACATTATTATGGATCAGTTTGAAATAAAAATATCGAAACCGTACATCTACAGTAGTTTTACACGCTTAGCGCACCCGAGATGTCAGTAGTAATATCGGACAATTATAAAACTACAGAAAAGTAATTTTAAAAATTTCACAGTCGTATATTTTTACAATTTAATCGTTAATCTGCCAATCGCGACAAATGTAACATGTGGAACACATGAAATAGTGCTATTTAACCTGTTATACTGAAGTTTTTCGTGGCGCTGATCTGACTAATAAGGAGATCCAAAACTTTAGGGATGCTAACCAGTCATTTTACAAATCTCTAAGATCAAATTCAAAGAACGGGTTTTTCATAACAGATTCATCGGGTCAAGGAAACATAGCAGTAAAATGTTTTGTCCATATAACACTTGAGAATTAGTGAAATAAATTACTGAAACTCACCTTGTTCAAGCTTAAAATTATATCAGAATCTCAACAACGCAGTATTTTAGTTATTTTTTTTTTACTAAATCTAGATAAATATATCTCGTTGTTGTTTTAAAAGTATCAAGTCAACCCTTTATAAAGAAATAATTTGAATAGAATATTCTTCCTGTTGACTTACTTCTTGTTTGATGATTTTTTCTATTGGATGTTTTTTGGGGTGTGTGTTTTTTTAATGAATACCGACATATCGATTCGCGTGCATGTTTTAAAAGATTGCCTGCATTTCATCACGATAATGTACTTTTTCAAAAATTTGTAAACATGTCAATATACTCAAGAAGTGAAAAGATTCATAAAAAAATATTATTTAATTGATTTATTATTTATCTGGGCTCAATGATGTCTCAGTATTTGGTTGAAATCCAAGCCCGCAAGATCCAAACTCTAAGAACATGATGTTAATCTACCCAGTGAACCATTCTACGTTGTCTAAACGTCTTGAAAACGTTTCCAGCTAACACGTCTTTAAAACGTTGCCGTCACCCGAAATGTGTTACATTTCATCGACGTCTTAGTTTGGTTTTCGAAACGTACTGAGAGCTTCAAAAACACATCGAAAATACTTAACGAAGACATTCAATGGGCACGTCTTTAGAACGTTTTCCAGACGTGTTCGATACCGTTACGTTTTAGGCACCACAGCACGACGATTGCAGAACGTTACCCAGCCAACCAGATTACGTTGTCAGAACGTTTCTAAGACGTTTCCATCTAAATGGTCTTTAAGACGTTGCCGTCACCCGAAATGTGTTACATTTCATCGACGTCCTTGTTTGGTTTTCAAAACGTACTGAGGACTTCAAAAACACATAAAAAATACTAGGCCGAAACCTGTAGTTGGCACGTTTTTAGGGCGAATTCCAGACGTATTCGATACCGGTACGTTTTACGCACCTCAGCAAGACGGTTGCAGAACGTCACCCAGTGAACCATTCTACGTTGACAGAACGTCTCAAAGACGTTTCCGTCTAAATGGTCTTTAAGACGTTGCCGTCACCCGAAATGTGTTACATTTCATCGACGTCCTTGTTTGGTTTTCAAAACGTACTGAGGACTGCAAAAACACATAAAAAATACTATGCCAAGACCTGCAATGGGCACGTTTTTTAGGGCGTATTTTAGACGTGTTTGATACCGGTACTTGTTACGTACCCCAGCAAAACGGTTGCAAAACTCCACTCAGTGAACCATTCTACGTTAATTGAATTAATGGTTTTAGAACTCCAGCAAGACGGTTGCAGAACGAAAAGACAACGTTTTCAAAACCACATACATACGTTTTGTAGTACAGGTTTCGGAGAGTTTGAAGACCTAAACAAAAATTGTGAAAAAAAGTTTTTTACTTTTCTAAGCAAACAACAGCTGGTGTTCATTTTATTATTTGTTAATTCGTCTGTATCCTAATCATAAAGATTACAAAGTTTACCAGTTGTAGCTTTCTTTTAAAACATATTCTTCAAGATCTCAAGATTTATTAATACACTCAGTACAATTTTACAATGTAAACACGATGATTGAAATGAAGAGAGAACGATAATTGAACAATAAGTGTAAATTTATACATGAAAGACATTTCTTCCTGTCAAAATACAACAAAAATCAAGTTAATAATATGTTTATAAAAGAATAACTTTGGTATTTACAAACGTACACATTTGTCTAAAGCCTTTTTTTATTAGAAAAAGATTTATACAGTAGATTTTCATATGAAAAGTATAACTTATAAGTACGCCTTAGAGTTTGTTTAAAAAAAAGACACGATTTCAATCTTTGTAAACTATAAAAGATGTAACTTAACGGGCACGTAACTGTATAACAAGACAATAACCAAATATTAAGTTAACATTGACTTGTACATTTATAATACTGAATTCTATCGAAACATGTAATAGCTTAACAAACGTTCACTTAAACTTATTTCTTGAATAACCCATTTTCAAACCAAAATAGCACAGCAAAATAACTCTTAAAGTACTGCGATACTATTTAATATAATTAAAAGTATACTTTACAAATTGTCGAATGTAAGCATTGCACGTTTTGCTTCAAATATACTGTGCTTACCCTTAATCTGCTGATTCATACTAACGTTTGGTATTAAAACATCATACAACATATGTCAGAACAAGAGTCTACTCAAAAATAGCATAGTTGAGTATACGTTAGACCAGATTACTTAATAATCCACTATTAAACATCCATCAACAAAATTTGTTTTTATGTTACAAACAACATAAGCATTACAGGTTACGTTACAGATTTACTAACTGTTGACATATAAAACGCTGTAAAAGCAAAAAAGACATCTTAACGATATTTTAGTCAAATACGGATTAAGATCAGAATCCATATGAAATACCCAAATACTTAAGTTTGTCTTTTGCTATACAAACATCATAAAACATGTTTCAATTGTACATTAAGGACTCAAAGATCAAAAGTCTACAAAAACAATATCACCACTAATCATCAACAATTTCAAAGTTATACGTTGCAACAGTAAAATATATAGAGAGCCGTTTTCAGAATTTTTTTACTTTTACCTTGACATTAGTTTTAGGTTTTTAGACATGTTTGCCATTTTGATATCTTTATGTTAACATGACTTTAGTTTTGAATACTTTTATCAAGCATATTTTAAAATTTTCAAACAAAATGTAAAAAATCATCTTGGGGAAAAATTCTCTCAGTTGAATGAAACTATTTTTCTCTTCATCGTTTAAGTTTTAGTCCGCATTTAGGCAAAACCCATATTTTCTCACTATATCACACTCACACTGCAATTCAACTGTTGTGTTCAGATTACCCTAGTATTCATGTAGGCACCGAAACTAAAATAACTAGATATTGTTCAAACCTTACGCAACCTCCAGAGATAAACCTGTCAACTAAATTCAACTAACTGTAGAGTATTTTTATTTAAACGAGAAATTTAACGAGAAAATATCCACAATCGAAATAACAAAAATGGTAAAATTCCATCCATAAAATACTTGCTTTAACCATTAACTAATACTCTCAGTGAAAAAAAAAACAATCATTTTTAGACAGATTATCTGAATGTTACGTATTTTTGAAGATGCACGTGGATACTACTACCCACTGTCACTGAATGTCAGATACAATTACGAACGCTGACAGTGGATTGTTGTATCCGTCTTCATATTAAAAAATATGTAACATCGAGATTTAAAACTTTGAAAAGCTGTCTAAAAGCATTTTTTCCACTGAGAGTATTATTTTATGGCTTCTAAAAATTAATTTTCGATGAAATTGTATAGATTTAAATCCATAGAAAATCGTTTAATAAAAACTGGTATGGTTGAGATATATTTGACACACTAATTTACTAATAGTAAATAGTTAACTCTTTCAGTTTAGCAAAAAACTTAAAGATATATTCATTACTGATTGCTTAGAAACCATTTATAGGTTCAAATTAAGTTTGAAACGAAAAGTTACTTAACAAAACTGTATGATATTAATATTAAAATCTTATGCAAAACTTAGAAAAGAATCTACAGGTTACTATTAGAAACAGGTAAATGGAATAACATACAAGATGAAATTTGTACAAATGTTCCTTAGGGGATGAGTATCACTATCTCACTACGTCTGGAACAGGCCTTCGGATCCACTTTCAGAATCATCCTTTTCCTCGTTCAAATCGGTACGTTTGGAACTGTCCTTAGGCAGCGATTTGGACTTTTGGGTTGTTATCAGCTTGATTTTTTTTTTGCTTTATAAGCCTCACCCCCTTTTAGCCCACTTGAACGTTTTAGAACGTCACTCACACTGGAGCGGAGTGTAGTCTCAGTCTCCGCTGGGAATTTCCTTCTCAAAGACCCTGCATAGATAAAATCATAAAAAGTAATATATTAATATTAAAATATGAAGCCATAAAGATAAATTGACATGAACTTTAAATAAGTGTTTATTAAGGGAAAAGCCAATAAGTTACAAATGACATCGATTAATGGCGTTATTGTCTGATTTAGAGGATTGATATGGTTTTTTTTGTAACACTATGGCTCGTATAAGCCTGAAAAATTAATGCTTAAAAAATTTTTTTAGTTCTCTCATGTGTGACTGTCTAAACGGCACAAGATCACGTGGATGGCCAATAAATGCACCGAAAACATGTGTGTAGTAAACTATTTGCTACTTCATAACACATCAGGGAGAAATCAGACCCCTGTCTCATGTCTCTTAGCTCGAACATTACCAGAATTAATAGCTTACGTTTTGCAAACGTTGTGAAAAATGTTTGAAAAAAACGTTTTAAAAACGTTTGCAAAACGTAAGCTAAACGTTTGCAAACCGACTACAATTTTATCGCTTAGTCTGCCTTTTACGTGGTTATTAATTTGCTAAATGATATAAATACTCAATATTTGCTTTTCACTTTTTCTATTAAGTATGCTTTTTAATTTGACGGTTTGGCTGGACTGACCAAAACCGTAGGGCGACGTTGAGAAGACGTCTTAATTTATAACAAGTACAAGTCCGATCAATTAGCAGGTTTTAAACCGTTAATATATTCGTGAATTATTTAGAGACAAAACACAGCGTAATGCAAACCTACTCTGCTATCCGGCAAGTTAACATATATACTATAAATAATATTTTTCACATGATGCAACAAAGGCGGGAAAACTGAAAGAGCAATTTTTATAGTTCAGCACAGATTCGTAAATAAATACACCGAACCAATGTCCAATTAATTGTTATTCACGCTCTTTAAATATAGTTCCTTGTGTTGGCATGCATAAAAACATGTTAATTTATGTTACCTGATTTATATCCGTCAAAACATCAAACGTTGTTCGAACGTAGCTCGATGCAGATTCCAAAATGGCGGCGACAAGAATTTAAGTACCCGGATGTGATGTGACGTGTGTTAGACGTTTTCACGACGTTTTCGGGACGTTATGTTTTGCACTTAGCTTTGAATGAGTGATTCAACTAATAGCTAACAATGTCTTGTAGTATGAAACCAATTTCACCTATTTTTGATGTTTTTATTGGCGTGAAGTGGTTTTGGAAACCAACACGTTTCAAATACGTATCACAGACGTCTACCGCATCCCATTTTAAAGTTTTCAAGACGTTTTTGGGACGTTTTTTACAATATCAGTAGCTTTAACGAGTACTGTTCTTTTTGTAATAAATTTGGTGTACAAGGAAACGAAAAATACTGCAAACTAACAATTTGTTATAGGTACATGTATGAAAACAGCTTCATCCAAATGTTTTGAGTTTTTCTATTGTGTTTCAAGTAATTTTGTTAACAAACATGATTTTAAAACGTATTTCAGACGTCCATTTGCTAGTTTTCAAGACGTATTTGGAACGTTTTGTATAACACTATCATATGTGACTTTGAATGAGTAATATACTATTTCTCTAATAAATCTGGTCTATAAAAAAACGATAGATACTGCAAAGTAACTAAATCCGGTAGATATAAAGACAATTTTATCCATTTTTGACTTTTTGTTTTACTTTTTTTCTTAAGTAGCTTGAAAACGATTTGCAGACGTCTACCACATCCCATTTTCCCAGTTTTTAAGGCGTTTTAGGACACTGAGTTTTACACAAAAGTATATGTAGCAGTTTGACCGAGTAATTTGCTGTTTTTCTGTCTACAAGGATTCAAGAAATACTGCAAAATTCATTTGGTATAAGAAATATTAATATTTACAGTTTTTTAGAGTTCAAGTGGTTTTGGTTACCACCAAGTTTTAAAACGTATTGCAGACGTCTACCGAAGCACATTTGCCAGTTTTCAAAGCGTTTGGTGGACGTTCCACTACATGTAGCTTTCAACAAGTAATATACCATGTTTTCTAAATTTGGTCTACAAAGAAACGAAAATTACTGAGAACTAACATTTTTTTATGAAAAACATATCACTCAATTTTTTGACGTTTTTATTTGGTGTTCAATTGGTTTTGGCAACCACCACGTTTTTAAAAACGTATTGCTAACGTCTACTTCAGCTCATTTTTCAGTTTTCAAGACGTATTTGGGACGTTCTGTTTTACAATATCATATGTAGCTTTGAAATAGTAATAGGTTATTTTTCTAATAAATTTGGTTCTCAAGAAAACGGGAAATACTTAGAACAAACTAATTCTGGTAGGTACATAGACAATTTTATCCGATTTTTTGACGTTTGTATTCAGTGCTCAAGTAGTTTTGGTAGCCAACACGTTTTTAGAAACGTATTGCAGACGTCTATTGCTACCCACTATACAGTTTTCAAGACGTATTTGGGACGTTCTCTTTCACAATATCATAATGTATCTTTGAACAAGTAAAATGCTATTTTTCTATTAAATTTTGTTAATAAGGTTACGGGAAATAATGCAAACGCACAAATTCTGGCAGGTATAAAAACAATTTAACCCATTTACTTAGACGTTTTTATTTGGTGTTCAAGTGGTTTTAGTTACCAACACGTTCTAAAAACGTATTGCATACGTCTACTGCAAACCATTTTCTTGCAAAACGTCTTCGGAACGTTTTTAAAACGTCTTGCAGACCAATACTTACAAAAGACGTCGCCGTCACCAAAACCAATGGTTCACTGGGTAAGTCTTCAATAAGTTTCTGTTTTCATGTTTTCTTAATAAGCTGGATTTCGTTTACTGAACTCTTAAATCTATTCTAAAGATCGTTGTTTATGCTCGTTTAATACCCGCTCCTTGTGCCCCAAACGGTATGTTATTTCGGACAGCATTAATTTCTTGTTTTCTTGTTTTTTTGTTCTATGTTACTTATAACAATCGATGATTCACGTTTGTAACCTATGACTATTGCAGGAAAAGCCACGGTAGTGTGAATAATCTGCTATAAAGAAGAACTTGGGGACCAATACATTTACGAGACTCAAGAAAATCAGATAATCATCGGGCGAGTGCAATTTTAAATATGAACATTAGTTAAAAGAATGCTTTGTTTGAATATATTCTTCCAGCCCTGTGCCCAAGGTTATAAAACTGAGCATGGAAACCAGTCTCAAATCTCAAGCATCTGATTGGCTGAAATGGCGACTGGTCGCCATTTCAGCCAATCAGATGCTTGAGATTTGAGACTGGTTTCCAAACTCAGCTTTATAACCTCCAGCCCTGACATGGCTGCAGTTTTATATTTTATAAAATAAACTTTTTTCAATGCTGCTGCTGATAGAGATGATTATGACTGATGTTCATTGTTATTACGACTTAATTGTAATAAGCTTCGATCGCACCTAGAAGGTCCCATGTTGTAGAATACTTTTAACAAATAGGTACATCCTATGTTAACGTTTAAAATACTTAGTCGTCCTGTTATGTGCGGTAGATCCTCGCAAATGTCAGCGAAAGAGCCTGGAACATCCGGGCTACCATGCAAATTTTCTGGTAGCCCAGTGGGCGATTTCAAAATGCGTCGTGTCAAAAAATAACCATATTAAAGAGGTGACATAAATTTATTTAAAATGTACATGCTTTTACAAATTGAATACTTGTTGTTAGTAGTTTATATTTTTTAAACACACTGATTTGATCCACATTTCGATATTTATAAAGTAGGCCTATATTGCAAAGTAAACATGTTGATAGTAATTTACCTGCATAAAAAACGTTCAATGCACATCAGGACGTGCAATTGTCACTAAATCGTCCTCGTTAATAATAGTAGCATTGCTTTTATCGACAGGGGACCAAGTACAACTGCTTTGTTTCCTTACAATACAACAAAAAAAGAGCAAGTCAAATGACAATGACAAGAGTCACGGGTTTTATCATATGATTCTGCATTATAGCTGGCTATTTCTGGTTATTTATCATTTACGTCCCAACAAGAAAGCAAAAAATTATCACGATTTTAGAGTTTTAAGTTTAATGTGATAGTTTGTTTACTTTATCTACCTCTATCTACGAGAATTCATCCATAATTAAACCAACCGGTTGATGATCCACGCGTGCACTCAACCCCCACCACAAAATTCGTTTACAGTGGAGATTAGTCTCAATAATTCGACTGCAAGCACAGACCCATTATCATACTGACTTTTTATAAATATCTGTCCTTTAAGGGCGACCATCATATATATAGAAAAGCCCTTGTTGCGCACAAATAGTTGGGCTAAGTGAAGATATAATATTCATTTTATAGATAAACAAATCTATAGGTCCTATAAACTAGCAACTAATCAGGAAGTTTTACGTGTTTTAGATCAACTCAACAGATTAAAGCATTTGTCAACCATGGTGTTAAACCTATTAAAATAATCCGTTTTCTCTCCTGACACTGTAGGCTTTGTTTGAAAAATTAAAATGAACACACATTTTCTACAAACATGCTTGAATACTTTCTACTACTTTCTCAGCTTAAAGATCGATTTGTTAAAACTCAGGACCCAAGATCATAGCATTGAAACTGGAGACCAATTCCTAATTCTAAAGCATCCGACTGCTTGAAATCGAAACAAGTCTCCAAATGTTTCTCTCTCTCCTCTCTCTACTTCTTTATTAGATATGGCTCGTTTCTGAGTATTTTTACACCATATGGTATTTTTGTAACAAGTAACAATGCTTCTTTATTATTTCTTTTAAAGTTTACCAGCAAACTCACAAATGTCTTTCGCTGATGAAAGGAGGTTCCAACCATTTCGGTCAAAAGTTTTTTAGCTTATGTTATGATAAGAAGACTAATACCGACAGTAAATAAAATTTGTATTTGTATTTCCACCTTTAGGCCTACTTGCAGCCTAGCTGTTCTTTATTTGTGGTATTTTCTTTGATTTGTGGTAATTGCATCAGTTCAACATGGCTGACGATGTTATTGCAGCTTTCGTAGGAACCGGCTTGAGTGAACAGAAAGCGAAAGAAACTCTTAAAAATGAAGTCGTTTCTAATAACTTAAAAAGTGCTATAGACCAAGTGAGTTTTCGTCTTAACTTTGATTTACAGTCTTGATATGGCGACTAGACACTCTTGTTGATGATGATGCAACACGTGTGCAAGTTTTGAGGATTGAGCCAAATTTTAGAGTGGTATTACAAGCGATGATTCTAAATAAATGCTAAACTATAACGTTTTATTGTTTATATTAAAGTCAATAGACTTTTATACGGTGTAAATGAGTAAATATCGGTGGGAAAGTGAAGTAGTATTTCGGATGAATGTCATTTCGGATGCCATTTGTTAAGCCTGTTATGTATGTATACATCTAAATTATGAACAAAATAATCACTTTATTGTTGTAAGATATTCAATATTTCCATATTTTAAGCTTTTATGTATTATACTTATATTTTGTAACCTTAAATTCTAAAATTTAGTGTTAATTAGAGCTCTGTAAAACTACATGGCCGAGAATTGGACCAAATCTACCAAAGTTTAGTTGTGTTAAACCTTTTAAAAACTGCGCCGATTTTACCCATTAACTGCAGTCATCCAAGCACTTGCATATATGTCCTAATTTTGTAAATACAAGCTGACTACATAACAACATTAAACATATAATACCTGTTGGTAAATAATCTGCATTTGATGCCCAGTAAAAATGAAACTTTTGGATTACTATGTTTCAGTTTCTCTTTATGCCTTCAGTGAATATTATTTATTTATTATTTAGGAAGAAGTCTGTGCTCGTTTCTCAAGTATCAGGCATACTCCAGGTGCTTCTGGAGAACACTGTGCAACAACTATTTTGTATACTCTGAGTCTGACAAAGAGGTATTGCAGGGATATAACGTCACATTAGTACAATAACGGTATATCTTCTTCATATTTCAATGGTACCTATACCGTTTTTGCACTAAGGTGATGATAAAACCTTTATGCAGACTTCCCGAAAGTTGAAAAAAAGTGTCAGACATTTGGTCAGACAAGATGTGAAAAACTGTCTGACCGAAACAAATTCTGTCAGACCGAAACATGTTAAAAAGGTACAATAAAGTAGTAGGAGTTCAAATTTTTGTCTGACATTCGGTCAGATAACATTAGAAAACATGTCTGACCGGCTGAAATTTTACCAGACAGGTCCTTCGGTCTGGCAACTTTCGGGAAGTCTGTTTATGTCCATTGATAATAGACATATCCAATAGAGTGATGAGTTAATAACATCAGTGATAACTCTAGTTGGCACGATTGTATAAAGAATGATATTACTATTATAAATTTCAGAAAAATTGTATGTCAAATTGATCTCCAGTGACATATCTCCTCATATTTTGTTTTTCGTTTTTTAAGGTTGGTAGAGTATCCTCAGATTTGAAGACAGACAAGGATGTGGGCAAGTTGCTCTACAATGTTGCCACAAAGCTGAAGAATCGCAAGTTTCAAAGTCCAATTGTAGAATATATAGCAACAAAAAAGATTACCTCTGACATTCAGTTAAATGGTAATAGTTAAATGTACATTTCTCTTGGATGATTAAAACTACATTGTATACCATTTTCATTCTGTGCAAAAAATATGAATTATGATCCAGATTTACACCGTCAATCTGTACATCAAAGAACTATGATCAGGACCTAGTAGGTACGGCCTTCTGCATCCATGCAGTATGGTCTGGAACTTAATTATGTCGTCTTGCACATCTTGCAGTGTGGTCTGGATATGCACGATGTAATTATATGCATCCATGTGGTGTTATTGATCTACATGGTGCGCATACATCATTGTAATTATGCTGATCGTTTTGCTAAATTATTTGCACTGGAAGACTGAAGCTTCCACACTGCACAATGATTGCTATTGTGTGTACTAAAAATTTCGATTTCAGTTAGATTTTGGCTTGCATCCAAAACATTAAACATGCTGCAAGACGACTGAAATTTTCGTTGAGAAGTAGCACCAGAAGTATAATTGACAGAACATTGTTCATCGTTAATCACCCCTTCAGGTTGCTTTACTTTTAGCAACACCTTTTGTTATTGTTTCAACATCTGCATTTTGCACAAGTGTTCCGCAAGCCACAGCAACAAACATTTGATTTACAGTTAAATCCATTTGTAAGTAAATTACAGCATCTTTTGATTGGAGCGGCATTTCTAACAGTCGTTGCATGACAAAAAACTTGGTCGTGTTTCCGCAGGTTTCTCGCTGGGTCAATATGTAATTGAATCGAAATTTGTAGTAAATGTAAATGGTACAGACTCAAAGCAGGAATCAAAATGGCACTCCCACATCCTTATTCCTAGCTGCACATATCTAACCTTTGATAACAAATTTGCTACTGGTACAATAAAAAGAATTTAACCCTGAAAAGTTGTCATTATGTCATCGGAGGCTGAGTTATAAATAAAGGTGAAACTATTTTGTTAATTTCACAAGGAGGTTTCTAAATTTGATAAAATCATGTAACAAAATGTTAAGCTTAAATGAAACAAGTTGATACAAATATACCTCTGTTTAGGTCAAATACTAAAACATCATTTGTGAAGTGTGTAGAGTATAACAGGAATTAAGTTTAAGATGATTAGCCCTTTACTCCATGACTTTTTCGCAAGTGGGCCATCTCATCTGGATCTCTACACTGTTTACTTCTTGGTCTGAATTAACCTACTGGATCTTCAAAATAACACTGTTTATCCTGATTAGATGTAATTTCTCAGATTAGGTCATCTTATCGGGATATACACTGTCTGGCCATGCGAAAATGGCCTATCTATGGAGTAAAGGATTATTTTTCACTCACACTGT